>JAHFWI010000229.1:0-16520 GCA_028554975.1 Himalopsyche kuldschensis | reverse complement strand
ACTTGAATAGGCTAGTAACACTAGCTTGCTGACAAAAAACAGGTGCTCTATTATTTCTAGCCATATCTAAGCCAAGCTTCATATCTTCCACCAAATGACCTGTAGCTAAATTAGCCGCAGAAAAATCAATCCATGGTATAGCCATACCAGTACCCATCAATTGACAAGGCAAACCAAAGCGTTGATAACCTGTCGGTCTAACTTCATTTTTCATCACCCAAGCAAATTCTAATATCTTTTTCTTTAGGCTATCTGTAGTTGGAAAAAACATCTTATTTCCAGATTGTGCAGGTTTTAGTGTCATGCCTACCTGCCAAGCCAACACTTCAATTAAATTGCTGCTCGCTTCACAATCAGCATCCACCACAATAACAACCTGTAGCGGACTAGTCTTCAAAAATTGCATAGCATAATCAAGTGCGTAACCTTTACCGCGCAACTCTAGATTTGTCCGCTCAAGCACCTCGGCACCATGTACTCGCGCAACTTCGGCTGTATTGTCATTACAATTATCCGCCACAACAATTAAACGGTCGTTTTTGTAAAGTTGATGCGTTAGTGATTTTAAAGTAGTAGAAATACCAGATGCTTCATTGTGGGCAGGGATAATAATCGCCACAGTTGGTCGAAAACCAGCGTACTTAACGGTTTTAAAATGCCAAAAATGCTTCGCAAATACTGCGCTTATCACTTGAAACAACAACACCGCAATTGGCACAAATAAAATGGCAATGAACAATAATAATAGGGTTTGCAGTAGTATCATTTAGGCGATGCTTTCCGCCACAAACAAGGCGGCAAGTTTGGAGGCTTCGATGTCAATATCGTGGCGTGCTGTCACGCGAATAAATGCATCATCACCCATCGCTTGCAATTTTTTTTGCGGCGTGGCAAGTGCAGCTTTCATGGCATCGACCAATGCATCAATTGAGCCCGCAGGAAATAACCAACCATTTTTACCATGCTCTACTAGCTCAGGAATACCGGCGATATACGTCGTCAGCACTGGTCTGCGTAACGCCATTGCCTCCATAATCACCACTGGTAATCCTTCTGCAAAACTAGGCAGCACTAACGCTTGCGCCGCTAAAATATGGGTGCGTACGGCATCACTGCTAATCCAGCCAGTAATTTCAACTTGTTGTTCTAATTGATACTTTTTGATTAGCTTCTCAACTTCTGCACGCATTTCACCATCGCCAGCTAAGACAAGTTTAAATGCAATATTTGCATCTCTCAACCGTTTTGCAGCTTCAATTAACAGCAACTGGCCTTTTTGCTCGCATAATCGACCCACGCAAACCAATCTTGGCGCAGTGGGAAAGGTTGTATCTGCGTTAAGATAAAAAGCTTGTTCTAAACCACAATGCACTTCTTGTATTTTATGCCACTGCGAAAAATCAATCCAACGACTAAGTTGACTACGGCCAAATGAAGAAATCGCCACCACAAATTTAGCATGCTTAATTTTTTCAGCTAACTTTAAAAACTGCGGCCGATCAAACTCTTCAGGGCCATGCACAGTAAAACTATACGTCACATCCGCCAACACACTCGCCAACATCGCCACTTCAGCTGGGTTAGTGCCAAAATGCGCGTGAATATGCCGCGAATTAGCAGCTTGCACCCATTGCGCGGTTTGGCAGGCTTCGGCAAAATAAATCAAATGAAATAAAATTGGTCTATCTGCACGCCAACCCATTTTTAAAGCTAACTTTAATGCATTTAAAAATCTTATAGGCGATGAAATCAAGCTTTTTAATGTTGCGATTAACAACGCAGAAGCACCGCCCTGCAACACAAACTGAGTTTTAGCTCGCTCCGCCTCGTCTTGCGAATCAACTTGCACACCATCCCAACCACGTATAGCGATGCGCTGCACCGAGTGGCCCAACCGCTCTAGAGCTAAAATTTCTCGGCGTATGAATGTATGGCTTACCTTAGGATACTGATTAACTAAATAGGATATTTTCATTGTGAAATAAATTTTATTGACTATGGATCACTAGGTTTTTTCAAAAACTGGATGTACTTATTTATATTCAATAAGTTTTGTTTTTTTTCCTAATACTTTATTTTTAAAATACTTTAATGCTCCAAATGACTCTGGAAACTTCACAATCACCATCAGGATTGAAAGAAAAATATAGCGTTTATTAGTTTTTTTTAATTTTATAGAAAGTCTAACAGTTTGAAATAAATATACTGAAGCTAAGACTAATGCATATTTATAATTGATAAACAGCAAGATAATAATACTAATAGGGATGAAAAAGCCCCAAAACAACGTTCTTCTCAGCTCTTGTACACAATGATACTCAGGTGGTTGTCCGTGCATGCTAAAACCTTCAGCATATGCAAAGCCAGATCTAATACAACGCTTCCACCATTGACTAAAACGATAAATAGCTGCATCGTGTAAAGTCATTTCCTCATCTAAGCGCCAAATTTTATACCCAGAACGTCTTATCCTGACACATAACTCAGGCTCTTCACCCGCTATTAAATTTTCATCAAATCCACCAACAGAACTGAATACATCATTCCTATATAATGCATCTCCACCACAAGACTTTGTTAAACCTATCTTTGTAGCCCATTCGTTATCGCACATTTGGTTATAGATAGTTTTTTCTGGGTATCTTTCGCGCCTTCTTCCACATACAACAGATACTTCTTTATTTTTAGAAAAAAAATCAAGCGCAACTTCCAACCAACCATCTACAAGTTCGCAATCACCATCCATAAAATGGACGTATTCCGTTACTGGAAAAGTGTTAATTAACTTTCTGTATCCCTCGTTTCTTGCACGAGCTGCAGTGAATGGTTTATCTAGGTCTAAATTGACAATACTAGCACCCATTAGCTCCGCATTTCTAATCGAATTATCCGTTGAGGCTGAGTCAACGTAAATCACATATGGAAAATAATTTTTTAGTGAATTTAAACTATTAATCAGCCTATCGCCTTCGTTTCGTCCTATTAAAACAAACCCTACTCTATTATTATTTTTCATTAGTTGATTTTTATGTGACTTAAGATTTATTGGCACGCGGTAAAATTTTTGCAGGCACACCTACTGCAATTGAGTTACTAGGAACATCGGATATTACAACAGCATTTGCACCAATGATAACGTCGTTCCCTATTGTAATACCACCAAGAATTTTTGCACCAGCACCAATATCTACTCTATCGCCAATGCTCGCAGCACATGGATCATCAATATTTTTTAAACCAATCACAACACCATTTCTAATTCTACAATCATCACCAAATTTAGCATAACCACTAACAACAATACCACCGAAATGGTCAATTATAAAATTTTTACCTACACGAACCTCTGCAGGGAACTCAATACCAGTTAAAATTTGAATAAGCTTGTATAGTACTTTGTAAACTAATGATAAAATTTTTCTAATAAAAAATGGTCTAGTGCTATATCTCCACCTTCCAAACCTATAAACAATCATCACCCAAAAACCTTGCGCGGACCAATCGCCTTTATAAGCAGTTAAATCTTGTCGAATATTTTTGAACATTTGCTAGCGTGTAGGTGAGGTGCCAAATTTTGTTTTAAAAATCAAATTTATCAACATTTTTATATTTTTTTTATGTTGTTTAAATCTGTTCATTTCTAACTTTAATAATGATTTTATTGCCAAGTAAATATCCACTAACAAACTAAGCAAAGCATTAAATATGGAAGCGAAAATACCATGATTTTTCCTAAAGTAAATAAGCTCACTTTCAAGTTGTAGCGCACTTAACTGTTTACCAGAAGTGGTAACTTCTCCCTGAGTTTTTGCACTCTCTCCACCAAGATGTATTACATTAGCTTCAGCAAAATAGACAACCTTCCAACCAGCTTTTTTTGCCCTAAAGCAATGGTCAACTTCCTCATAATACATAAAGTATTTAGGGTCAAACAAACCCACCTCATCAATTAATTTCTTCCTAACTAAATAATAGCAACCAGGAACCCAATCACATTCTTGTGTAAGCGTTGTATTTAAATTAGGATCATCAATTAGTTTAATTTTTTTAAAAAAACGATACAATCCTGTTTTAAGAATAAATATATTTAATGGGTTAGGGAAAAAGCGACATGAGGGCTGTGCGCTTCCATCCCTACAGGTTAAAGCAACCCCTAAAATTCCAACACTAGGATTATCTATTAAGTATTGCAATGAAAGTTGAATTGCCTTTTCAGAAACAAATGCATCAGTATTTAAAAGAAGAGCGTACTCACCTTTGATAAAATCAATCGCTTGATTATTAGCCCTGCCAAAACCTACATTTATTGTATTTTTAATTAAACTTATCTCAGCATATTGACTTTGAATGTGTGCAACAGAATTATCACTAGATGCGTTATCAACAATCACAATATGATTATTGATTTCTGAGGAAGCTAACTTTAACTGAGTTAAACATTCATCCAATAAATGAGCAGTATTATAGTTAACAATTATAGTAGTGAGTGAGTTTGCCATTTGTAACCAATCTCTATGCTGTTCTTTGGCAAAATTTAAAATAAATTTTTAAAAAACTGATTGTCATAGACATACTCAGCAGGTGTTAAAATTATAAGTTAAGTTTGACTTGAGTCATGCAACTAAATTAATTTGTATATGCAGCAGTCTTGCTAAGTCCAGTACCATCGCCTAAATGATCATTACATTCCAAACCTTTTTTAAGGCAGTTATTTACTATCTTGTCCATGGTTTTTACATCCCAACCATTTACCCAATCACCATGGTAAGAGTAACCAGAAGGTTTATCTACCGGGTAGTTATCACTTGCTAATCTCCAGGTCGAAGTTTCCTTAGAACTACTCACAATATAATCCGCTAAAATAGTTATCTTAGGGATTGCAACTGGATGCGATTCTGGACATTTGTTTGCAGTAGAATAGCTTAGGTTTTCATAAGCCATATGAGACTTGTGATCAGGGCTGTCTAAGTTCTTACCATCCCAACATTGTGGAAATTTGATATCAGCACGTAGCGTCCCTGTTCCTAAGCACGCGGGAATATCTCGTGTAGATATGATGGTAGGATGTTGGTTGGTAAAGCATCTAAACGATGAATTATCAGGCGCATTATCTGCTGACGGCGTAGTTGCACGTGAGTTTCCAGCAATCATTCGCAAGCCCAGAGGCGGAGCAGTTATGTACTGGCGAGGCACGACACCACCCACCTTATAATACAATACCACATCCACTGGCCTCAAAGCCTTTCCTAACTTGGTGTCAACCATTGTTGGTACCCAATAGCCAGTACGATTTAAAGTGCCGCCAGCACAAGTAGAATTGCCAGTATTTACCAAATTCATTAAATTTGAATCGGATCTGATAGATGTATTTCCAAAAAAAGTATGATGATGCGTTGCATTAGGCAACCCTGGAAAAATAATTGGGTCATCATTACTCATGTGACTGAAATCACAAATAGATCTAAAAACACCACCCTCAGGACTTAAACCTGGGTTTTGCATATTTTCCAGCATTGCTGTGCTAGCACCAATCTTAGGTAACGGTGTTAAAATTGGATTTATTGCTGGAAAAAAATTTGTTACAGTAGCTACACCAGCAGAAACTGGCGGCTGTGATACAGGTAAAGTTACTGCTCCAACCAAAACAGGAGCATTAACCGCAACCACGTTTTTAGCTGGTACTGTCAGAGCTGATGCCGGACGAGATACCGTTGAGGGCAAAGTAGCTTTTACTGGCTTTGCCCAACCACCTATCACCCAGCTTGAGAAACCAAACGCTGGTTTAAAGTAACCGCTGTTGGCACCAGCAGAAGAACCCAATGAAAGTGACGGCGCCGGACGCCCCAAGAGAGAATATCCAGGGACGTCGAAAAAATTCAACTCAAACAACTTTACAGGACTAGAGTTTTTTGCAAATGGCTTTACACTACATGATGCCTGAGACTTCAAGACAGTAAGTATCAGTTTTTGTGTTGGTTTATTAGCAGAAATCAAAGGCGCATTATCAGAATACTGAACATTTCCTCTTGTGTCTTGCCACTTATAAATTTTTGCATGCGCAACAACAGAAGCACTTAAAAAAGGAAAAATAAATAAACCTAACTTGGTATTGGTATTTAACACGCTTAAACTCCCACTTAAAATTAGCCACTTCCAGCTAATTCTATAGAGTTTAAAAAATTGGTCAACTATTTTTTTGTAAAATTATTGTAACTAATCATTAAGTTACACTATATATTTAAAGCTAACAGTTACTATTGAAGTTAAATTACATTATTGTGAGTATAGAGTTGGATATTTTTACCACAACCACCCCAACCAACCAACCAACCATTAGAAAAGGCAAAGTTAGAAACTCATTTTTTACATTAAGTATTTGATATTTATACTTATAAAACAAGGCTATAGGCAGTCCAGCAAACGAACTAATCATAATGGCTAAAACTGCACCATCAAACCCATAGTATTTAAAGGAAAATGTGGTAGCAAAGAATAGAGTTAGCGCTTTTAATAAACTTGTTAACGTACTAATATGTGGTTTATTTATTACCAAAAAGTATTGCTCAGAGACTCGATAACGTAATGCAACAAATCCAATCGAAAGCACCTGAAGTATATATCCTGATTGATTGTATCTATCATCATAAATGACATCAATTAAAGTATTTGCAGTTGCAAATAAAAATCCAGCCAAAAACATTAAACCTACGTCAGAAAAAAATCTAAATTTATGATAATTACTTTTTAATTTCTCAATACCAAGTTCGTAGCTTTGAGAAAGTCCTGGGAAAATTACGCTAGCAAGAAGTTTTTCGTGAACAATATAAACCAAACTATAAAACATATAAGCAATAGCATACAGTCCCAATGTTTTTTCATTTATATAGCTTCCAAGTATGATCCTATCACCGCTTGTAGCATAAAAACTAATCAGCGTGGTAATAAGAATCTATTTCCCAAAATGTAAAGTTTCAGAAAGATACTTTTTATCTATATGCCATTTATTTTTGGGCTGACTATTATAAGAATGCATTAAAATGCTTCTTGACAAAGTTCCTACCAGCATGCCTATCACTATCGCCCAAGGAGATTTATCAAGCCAAGCCCAAGCAATAGAAACACTTGCACACAAAAATTGACTAATAAGCTCGATTTTGGTTAGAAGTGCTTGCTGCATGTTTTTTGTAGCAAGCAGAGTCCATGTGGGGTCAAAAGCACTAATTACTGCATTAATTGACAGCACACCAACAAGCATTGGCAGCAATACGTTTGAATATGCGGTATCGTTTGGAAGTAAATGATTTTTATTTGCTAAATAAAGTAATAAGCTTGCAAGTAAAGTCATGCCAAAAATCGCAAACCCTTTTAGAACTTGTATTGACCATACTGTGTTAATAAATTCTGGTTTTTCAGCATACTGGCTTTTTGTAACACTCAGTGTCAGTCCTAAGTCAGTCATAAGCGAAATTGCAACAATAACCAAATAAACGATTGCCATCAAACCAAACACCTCTGGTGATAGAAGTCGAGACATAATGAAACCACTTGCAACCCTTAATCCTTGGCCAAGTGCGTAGCCAACTAAAATCCAAGCTGACGCATGATATATTTTTGTTTTAAACTCATTTCTATTTACACTTCTGAAAATCATTAAAGGTAAGAAAAATGCCAGTAAGTATAAGATCATTGATTGTAATAATTATCATCTCAAGTCTTGTTTTTATCTTTTCAAAAAAAACTTTGTCTTTGTTAATATCAACAACAAAATTTTCCACTGTCACTAGGGCTTGGGTGGCCCTAACCTGTGTTGCATTTGCTTCATTCAACGCTTACATCTATTCACTATTTGCTTTTTCTTATCTTTATATTATTAAAAAAAGAGAAACAGCCCTGCTGTTATATTTCTCACTATTATTCGTTATACCGCAAATCCCAATCAATTTACCAGGCTTTGGTTTAATTAATTATCTTTTTACTTTAGATCACATCAGAATTCTAAATATTACACTTCTTTTACCTTTAGCATTTAAACATAACAGCAATCTTAAATTCGGTAAATGTGGCGCAGACATTTTTTTAATTTCCTTTTTAATCCTAAAAGGCTGTTTAAACCATAGTGGCGTTACATTTACAGACTTCCTAAGAGGTTCGCTATATCTTTACATAGACGTTTTTATTCCCTACTTTGTAATCAGCAGAAATGTAAAAAATATAGATGAGATGAAAACTTTATTAACAGGATTATTTATAGCTATATTAACGGCAAGCTCATTAGGCATTTTCGAGGGCATTTGGCATTGGTTATTATATACGCCTTTAGGTCCTGCATGGAACATTGACTGGATTTGGGGTCAATATTTAGCTAGAGACGGTGGGTTACGCGCATTAGTAAGCTTTGGTCACTCATTGTTTTTTGGCAGTATTGTTTGTATAGGAATTGGTGTGTTTTTATATTTACAAGTATATTTAAAAGATAAGTTTTTTATTAAAGTTACGTGGTTATTGTTACTAATCGCTTTAATTGCTTCTTTGTCAAGAGGACCATGGGTTGGGGCTGTTTTGCTGTACCTCACATTCTTACTGACTGGAAAGAAAGCCATGTCAAAGTTATTCAAATTTTTTGCTTTTGTTGCGATCATTTTAATTGCTTTATCACCTACTAAAATGGGTGACAAAATAATTAATCTTATTCCTTTTATTGGACAAACTGAGCGCGGTAACATTGAATATAGGCAACAACTTGTAGAAGTTTCAACGCAAGTGATTAGAGATAATTTATTGCTGGGTTCTGATTATCTTAAAAACCCAAAAATGGAGATAATGAGACAGGGGCAAGGAATTATTGACGTAGTCAATGCATACATTGAGGTAACTTTATCTTCTGGTATAGTAGGATTATTTTTGTTTGTAGGGATTTTTGTAAGTTCTCTATTATTAATTTATAAATCAATTAAAAGAAGTAAATCATTTAATGAAGAACACCATTTATTAGGTAGGTGTTTGTTTGCCATACCCCCCTCTACTCTTTTCACAATAGGTAGCTCTGGTAACGCATTAGGACTAGCCACAATTAATTATTGTTTTGCTGGTCTTGCAGTTGCATATTGGAATTCAGTTAACCTCGCCATCTTAAAATCTTACAAAATCTAATTTGACTTATTACCAAAATCCCAAACCACTACCATCTTTAAGTTTTTTATTTGCCTTAAAAAAAACCAATAAATCAAAAATAAATGAAATCATGAATAGTGGTATTTTGTAATAAAAGTTATCTAATTTTATATTTCTAATAAAATGTAAGCGACGGCTGAACATAACTTTTGGTAACACCCAGAACCCTCTTTTCTTTATTGAGTTGGCAATAAAGTCTTTATACCAGTTAGGTTTGTTAAGGTTTAAATCTCTAATTTGCAAACCCGCTCCGCTACCATTTGGGTCAGTTAAAAAAAAAAAGGTGTCCCAGTTGACGAAGCTATTTAGTGTTGTTCCAATAACCAATCTAACTTCGTGATGAATAATAGACTTGAAGTTGGTTAACCCCTCATAGTAGTGTGATGAATTGTTAGCAGCTAACACCAAGCTTGTATCAATTGGCTTTCTAAACTTGTCGGTAATCATCATGGCGTAAACAAAACCATCCTCACCAGACAGCCCGACTGGCAACCATACTTCACGTATTTTAGCTGCACTAACACAATAAAATGAACCCGCAATTCCAGCAATACTATTTTGATTCTTTACGGACGTTTTTTCTGAAATATAACGTATTAGTTTTGGTGCGCTATCTGCAAAAAACTTTAATGGTGAATCAACTACAACATCGGCGTTCGAATTAAGCAATAAATCTAGCGAATTTTCGATAGTCTCATCATGTCCGAAGAAAATATCAGAATCAATAAAAATAAAATAATCGGTATCTGTATCAGAAATCTCATGAACATATACGTTCCAAGCATTGCTCTTACCTGGTTTCTCTAAAGGAGATACCTTATATTGAATATTATAATTTTCTATTGTTGGCAATAATTTGGCTAAAAATATTTTAGAAACCTCATCGGTATTATCTGTACAGCCGTTAGGTACTACATTGATAACCCATGACACATGCCTGTACTTGGGAGAAGTGAAAACTGTTTGTTTAAATAAAGAGGAAAATGTTTTTTCAATGTTTAAACTTTCGTTGTATGCCAGTGTACCTATTGATATTTTCATTTTATATAAGTTTTAACCTGTGTTTTTAGGTCTAAGTGATGGATGGCATTGATACTAATTTTTTAATAGGAGTTGAATCTAACTGAGCAAAACTATTTTTTCATTAATGAACAAATGAACTTTAATAGCTAAGGAAATCTACCGCACTATTTTTAAACTTGTTTCTAAGTAAAAAGTATTTTTTGCCATTTTAAAACCGTTAAGTATTAGTAATAAGTAGTGGTATCAACTTCAGCTTTGTTAAGCACAACGCCGATAAGCTTTTCTTTAGGAATATAGTGCATCGCCTCCTCGACTTCTGCTTCTTTCACCAAGCCGTTACCGACAACCAACAATACACAATCAACTTTAGGCAAAATAACCAGCGCATCATCTGCGTTTAGTAAAGGTGGTAAATCGAAAATCACTATTCTTGATTCATAGCGTGATTTTATTTCTTGCATTAAACTTTGCATTTTTGAAGATGAAAGAACTTCAGCTGAGTTAGTAATGCCATTTTTAGTTGGCAACACAACCAACCTTGGCATGCCTGGATTAATCAACATTTCAGCAATCGGCGTATTGCTTGAAATATAATCGTTAATTGATTTATCAAGTTTAAGGCCTAAATATTGTGCAACCTTTGGCCGACGCAAATCAAAATCGACCAACATAGCGGTTTTTTGTGGTTGATTAGCAATACTGATCGCCAAATTAATTGCTACAACCGTCTTACCAGACTCTGGTGTTGGTGAAACGACAGCGATAGTTTGCCAGCCATTATCGTCCATCTTTTGCAATATTTGTGTTCTTAAAGAATCAAACACCCAAGCGGCTGGGTCAGATTTTCCAAAACAAACAATACGGTTTTTTTCTAAGTGAACAGGGTCAAGCTCAACAACACGAGTAGATTCATAACTAATCTCATGCATATCAGCATCATCAAGCTGCGCAATAGTTTTTTTACTGGAACTAGTATCAAACAGGCTGGAATCTGATTTTTTAAAGGGTTTAGGAACCGCTAACCTTGCTTTTTCTAATGCTTCTTTAATTTTTTCCATGGCTAGTACCTATGCAAAACGCGTGATAATCTTAATCAGCACAATGTCGAGTGGCAGTATTAAGAAATGCACAATGAGTAAAGTTAATAAAATAAATCCAAGTACACCAATGACTAAGTAGCGTAAAAAATGTTTTTTTCTTCTTAAATCGTTTTGCGTATAAATGTAAGGAATAACAGATAATGGTCGAATTTTCGTAATTGCCTGTAGTGCATCTGCGCCGCGTACACGCGCATTGATGGATTCTAAAAAGAATACAGCACCCAAAGCCGAAGCAATTGCACCAAACAAACCTAATGCAATCACTTTTTTACGATTAGGCTTAATCGGTTTTTCAGGATATAGCGGTGGTTCAAGCAAAGTAAAACGTTCGGCTTTATTTTCTTGCTCTAAATTCTCAGAAATTTTCGCATTTAAATGTTTGGATTTCACTTCTTCATATTTGCTTTTTGCATTTTCATAATCGCGCATCAAGGTGAACAAACCACGCTCTACCTCAGGACTTTTGGAGACCTGAGACTGCAACTGATCCATACGGTTGCGCAGTGATTTTCTTTGCTCATCTAGTGACACTAACCGAATTTTCGCAGATTCAATTTGCGCTTGCACTTTGGCTGTCAATAAATCCGTTTCCAAATCTGCGCGTTGGTCTTGACTAAAATTGCCTGCTTTTTTTGGCGCATTTTGTGCTGTAAGCTCTAGCTTTTCTACCTTACGTTTTAAGGCTTTTACCGTGGGATGATCTTCGCTATAGATGGCTAATGATCTATCTAATTCTAATTTGGTTTTTTCAAGTTCAGTTTCCGCTGTGGGAACACCACCAACAGTCTCACGCTTTTTATTGATACCCGACTTTGCAGAAGTTAGCTCAACATCTAAATATCGCAACTCTTCTTGTGTCGCTTTATAGTCACGATCGACCTCTTTTACATCGGAGCCAATGCGTTCCATCATGTTCATGTGCATGTCCATGTGCTCAGGTAGGGAGTCAGCATGCTGTTGCTTAAATGCAGCAACTTTTGTTTCAACGCCTTCTAAATCAGATTTGAGCCTTGTCACCTCATCACCTAAAAACTCAGTCGTTTCAGTTGCTTTTTCAGTACGTGCTTTTACGTTTTCATCTAAAAACAAGGTAACAAGTTCATTAGCAACTTTATGCGCTAAATCAGGGTTACGATTTTCATACGAAATTGTAAAGGCAATCGTGGCTTTTTTCTCCCAAGGATTACCGCCAGCGCCGCTCACCAACTCTACAAGTATTTTCTCTCGCATTTCTTCCTCGATAAATTCCGAGGTTGATTTGTATTGGTTTTTATCAGCCATTAAATTAAATTTTTCGGCGATTCTGAACAAGTTTTCACGCGTCATGACGCGTTGTTTAATAATTTGTATGCGTTCATCTGCAACAGAGGTTTCATTGGATTTAATCACATCATTTGAAATTTGCTGTGATTCAACCAAAATAGTGCCGCGCGATTCATAGACAGGCGGTAGCAAAATTGCAATCGCAATGGCTGATAGCAAGACCAATAAAAATGTGGTCAAAATGTGCAACCATCTACGTTTTAGTATCGACAGGTAGTCGTTAAGGGTGAGTTCGTATTCTGCGGCCATATTAAAAATTCAATTTGTTGTAAACAAGACTAAGCCCGAGCTGGTAAGCATTTGCAGACTGATTGCTTCCATCAAGGGTGCGATATTGTAAGTTTGAGCGTAAAGACCAATCTTGAGTTAACTCACGGCTATACCAAGCTGTGATTTGTTTGGCTTCAGCGTCGTTAATCGACCTATTTTTACTCCAGCTGACATCAGAGCCCAGCTGTGATTTGTCATTGAGTGAATAGATATAGCTGCCAACAATGTCATCAGAAGTTTGAAAGCCTCCCAATCCACTGGCGGTTACATTGCGTGTATAACCTGCAGAGAAGAGTGACTTTTCTGTCGCCTGAAAATTTAGCGCAGTCGCTGCAATCCAACCATTACCGCCTGTTGAAAGTCGATTAGTACCGATACTGAACGAATAATTAAGTTGCGGATTCACTTTTACCATCGCACCTGCCATGATACTTTTAGAATTAGAACGCTCACCTATTCGGTCATCTTTAAAATCAGAGAACGCCAATTGCACAAATGGGCTGATAAAATTATTGTACTCATAACTGAGCTTGCCTGAGACGTTTTTTGTGTTGAATCCCGCCAAATTAACGCCGCTGTATTTGGTTTTACTAAAGCCTAAACCGCCGCTGAACGTTAGCTTTTCACTCAGCAGATGACTCCAATTACCGTTGATAGATTTATTAATTGAGCTGCCGTCTCGCGCAACTGCACCAGATCTGACAAATTCTGCTACACGCGTTGAGTTTTCTTCGTAATGTGCAACAACGCCAAACTGCCCTAAATTGTAAAGATGATTCCAGCCACCATCAAACACAGGATCTTCACGATCTTGGCTACGATTTTTGTCAGATGAGCGCTGTAAACGCAGTGCGCCATCTAAAAAGTAAGTATTTTTATCTTCTTCGGCACTCAGTCTTAAGCGCGGCGTCATGGTGTAACGCCATAGTGAGCTTTTATTTTTTTCCGTCATTTCAACGTTAGAGTCTAGCTCTGCCGAGGCTGGCAAAAAGAAGTCCTTGGTAAACTCCAAGCTATGTGCTGCACTGGCAAACATCATTACCGTGAAAAATACTAACAACCCTTTATTAAACAAAGTGTTATGCGCAGACTTAACGGTTTTAAAATGGCAAAAAATCATTATTTATTTATTTTTATCGATTTAAAGTTAAAGGCCTGAATTTAAGGCACAACAATCGTGTCGCCAGGCACTAACAGAATGTTACTTTCAAGATTCTGCCCTTTAATTAATCTTTTGTAATCTACTGCAATGGGTACTTGCTTGTTGCCGTTTTGACGCAAAACCTTAATATTTTCAAGCTCTGCAAACTTATCAAACCCACCCGCCATACTCAACGCTTGCAATACCGTGGTTGGACCAGTCAACAAAAACGGGCCTGTTTTGAGCACTTTGCCAATAATATAAGCACGATTGCCTTCAATACTTTTCACAACAACGGTTACTTGCGGCTCTGGTAAAAACTTTTTTAGCTTTTCAGTAATGCGTTTTTCAGCTTCTGTCGTAGACGTGTTTGCCACGCTCACGCGACCCGCTAGCGGAAATGTAATGCTGCCATCTGGCAATACTAAGGCTTCTTTTTGCAGGGTTTCTTCACCCCAGACTGAAATAAACAACATATCGCCCTGATGCAGTTGATATTGCTCCTCCGCCATCACAGGCGATGCCAAGCCTAATATTGAGGCCGCCAACACGCTAAAGCCAACTAAAAAATTTTTCATTTACTATTTTTCCTTAAAAAACAAAATCATACGCAAAAACCAATACTTCTATTGTAGATAAAACTCTAACAAAGTCTAGTAAATACTTGTTAAAAAAGCACAAAAAATAAATTCTGTGTATGTTTTACACAGAATTTATTGAATTTAATGCAATGATTACTTGCTATGTACGTGCGGAGTGCCCGTTTTTGCCACAGCTTGTGCGCGGCAAGAAACATCCAATTTTTGAAAAATACGTTTCAAATGGTTTTTGACCGTGTTAGAGCTAATCGACAAAATCATGCCAATTTCAACATTGGTTTTACCAGAACGCACCCAGTGTAGAATTTCATTTTCACGATCACTTAAGCCACCAGCCATCGCCTCGAGCAACTCTTCTTCGCTGATAGCCGCTTCAATATATTCAACCCGACGTAACGCAGAATCTAAATGCGGCATCAATAAACCAAGCGTTGAGTGTTGTACCGCAAACGTTTTGGCGTGATCAAAAACACATAAATACAATCATTTTTTACGCGTGTATCGCGCACGCCATACACCATGAGTGAGTTCATTAATGTAAGCTTTTTGGTAAATGACGTGGGTGATTGCGCATGAATACCTTCGGCATCAAAATCGTTCACGCAATACCATTTTTGGTCGTTATCTAACCATTTTTTATGTAAGTTAGACATCAAATAAGACACAATACCTGGCGCATCAATTAGCTTTTGCGTACGCACTTCAGGAATATTTGACACCACGTCGTAATGCAAATCGCCCGTTTCAAAATCGCCCCAAGCAGCCACCATCACATCGTGCGCCAAAATAGTGTTGACATCATTTTTTAGCCAATTAAATAAATCGACATGTTTTTCAATGGCGTAAGACTTTTGAATCACTGAAAAAAGTGATTCCCAGTTGTAACTATCGTTCTGTTTTTTCATGTTGGTGGTTTTTAAAAATTTTAGAATTTTTTAAAACCAAACTTTTTTCCAATTTTTAAAAGTTTAAAATTTTTAAAATCAAAATTAAAAAAAAATTTAATTTTTTTTTAAATGGGTAATAAACAAACCCCCCCAAAAAAATTTTAAGCTTACCAGTTAACTTTTTTAGGGTACAATTTGTGGCTTGCCCCCAAACCCTTTAATACCCCGGGGCCCAAACACAAAACGGTTTGGTCTGAAAAACATAATCAACTTAACGGGTTTTAAAGCCCCTTTTCTTTTTTTGACCGCCGAGTTTTAATTACTTTCCCCCCTTTTCAAAAACCCTTTTACAGCCCCCGTCACACCCGTCAAAAAATCATCCCCCCCGGTTCTGCCGGTTAAATCAGGTGGTGTTTAATCCCTCAACCATCCCCCTTAAACGTGCGCGCGGCTCAATTCAAATTAGGCTAAAATTTTGGGGCGCCCCCTTTAAAAAAAACAATCGCCGTATCCCCAAAAGATTGGGGTTTGGACAACTCCCCAATTTGTTGCTACTTTTTAATCGCTAAAATAATTTTACACGTATAAATAACTCCAGTTATCTAAATGCGGGGTTTTTTTAAAACCAAACCCAAACTTTTAAATAAAACAAATTCGCCCAATTCGGTGCAACCCTTTGGGTTTCAAAAAAATTGCCCCAATCAAAACGTTTCCTTTAAAAAATAGGCCAAGATTTTTTTAGTTTCCCGCCAAAACCCGGTACGAATTTCCCCCCCCCCTTCCCGGTTTTTTTTTTCCTAAAAAAGGCGGTGTTTAAAAAAATCCCCCCCCCAACGGCGGGGGAAACCGAGGTTTCGGCTTTTTAACAATGCCCCTTTTTTGAACAAATCGTTGCTCTCAAAAAGCTCGACTCCGTAACGCGTTTCCCCGGTAAAACATCCAACCCCAAGCACTGAATTATTGGGTACCTCATTTGTTTCAACTGACGTTTCCGCATCAATTTCCC
>JAHFWI010000228.1:0-16275 GCA_028554975.1 Himalopsyche kuldschensis | reverse complement strand
TACCCCCATGCGTTGGGTCGGTTCTGGGGATCGATTTTAGATGTTGGGATTTTAGCCCCCGGCCACCCCAGACCACCCCCCCGGGTGCCAACCCACTAGTTTACAGATGATCCAACATCACTTGGTCTGGCACCACGCACAGAGGCCGCATTCGCCAGCGAAATGGCGCCTTTTCTAGCTCTGCAGTGGGACAGCCACGATCTGCATTACCTGGGAAAAACAGGCGACGCTCGGTTGGCGGGCCACCAATTTTTGTTTGCTGTCAGTGATGGCATGGGAGGTGGTAAAACGCCGGGCCTTTTGCCACGCAAGTCGTGGAAATAATTTTCCCAATGGCTGCCACTCCAGTCGCCATCCGCCCCCACGCCCGCCGGGAAGAAGCTTTGAAAAGCTCTTCAGCACCATCCACAGCCGCCTCAATCTCTACGGGCGGAGTTACGCAGAATGCCATGGAATGGGAGCCACCCTCACCCTAGCCCTTGGCTGGCCCAAGGCCGTTTTACCCTGCTCATGTGGGGGACAGTCGGCTATACCGGATGCAGGACGAACAGCAGCTAGAGCAGCTCACCATGGACGATACCGGGTAGGTTGGCTGGTGAAAAACGGCCAGCTCGAACGCCAAGCCCGCACCCATCCTACAAAAAACCGACTCAACAAAGTCTAGGAAACAATCTACAATTCCTATCCGCCCAGATTTCCTCCTGTGAAATACAAGCCGGGTGATCAGTTTCTCCTCTGCTCTGATGGCGTCATGGATGGCCTCTGGGATGCGGGTATCCGACGCATCCTAAGCCCGGAAGAGCCACCCACAGGCGCAGAGACACGCTCATTGGCTGAAAGATTAGTAACGAATGCCATCCTAGAATCCGGCAGAGACAATGTGACCGCCGTGGAGTTCAGCGGCAGTAGCTCGTTTTTTTCACTAATAATGTCACAGCAGTGAAAAAAATTACGAATGAGTAGTTGGGACGCAATATTTTATCTGAGTCCCCTTAAACACACAATATAATAAACTAACTTATGAAAAAGTTCATCAGCACGCTCGTTCTAGCACCAGCGCCATCATCAGCATAGCAGATCCGATCGCCATTTATGTTTCTAAAGAAGTGGAACGTCAACAACCGTATATTCTCACCGATAAGCACTGCGGAACCCGCCATTCTCACTACGGAAAAAATACACTGATACACAATATTTAATCCGAAATCTAACCACAGGAGATCAAGAGTGGGTCTACTTTGGACGGAAGGTAAAGTAAAGTATTACAGCCAGAGCCATGGCGAAGGCGTGGACTTAAACTCTGCTGTAGCCCATTATCGCTTTTAATCAAGCCCCTGAGCTTTCGAGCCCCTGCGGTATCCGAAGACGACCTATCTAATGCAAATAGAGTGCGATGGTTATGCATATGGCCAGACGAGGACGGTAGTTCATCGAGGGATCTGGAGCCAGTAATGACTATGTGTTTGGCTTACAAAACCGCTGACTTTAGTATTCTCACCAAGATATATCGCTCCTATGCCCTCTCTGGAGTAAAGTACGGACGACTTGTCCCTTGAATATGATTATGTATTGGATGCTGGTGGAAACTATGTTAAGGGTGCTTTACTGGGCTCTGGTTTCTATAGATCCAAATGACCACGACCTTACACTCTCTCGGCAGGACTCTCAGACAAAGCACACATGCCAGCTGTGACTGTAGGAACGTTCTATAATCCCGGAACCATGGCACAGGGGATTGCATGAGGTCGTTACTGCCCTCAAAGCTACTAAATACATCTTAGACACACCGGGACGATTCTGATGGAGTAGTTTGTTTTTGCAACCGCTCTGACTGAGTGCCGGTGTGACGGCTGGGACTTACGCACGAAAATTATAGTGGTTTGGCTAGCCGGACCACTATAATTTCATGCATGGAGTGCAACATATCCGCAGATATCCGCGGGGCTGGCATCACGTCTCAAATGAAGTATAGCTGTATGAAGAATAGTCAGCCTTTTGGTTGCCTACTAGTTAAACCTCTGTTATCACAGCACCATGAGCCAACCACTTTCTGCCAACCCCACCCCCACTGCCCACCTCCTCATCTGCCGAGGTAGGCCCAGTCCAGGATTTCATAGGCCCTAGCACCAGGTGCTGGTCCGGCAGTTTTCTGCTATCATGGATGATGGCCCAGTGATTGCAGAATGCCGAAGCAGTTGCCGGAGATTGAGTTTGTCTTTCCGTGGTGCCTAAGGGAAAAACAAAGGTGAGCGAGGTGCCAACGCTGGATTGGGTCGAAAAACATCAACTACTACCGAACACCTGCAAACACCAAGAAAGCCCTGCTCCCTGCCATTACAAACAGAGTTATGGCAGTGATTCCAGCCAGCCAGAAGGGTGACCTTGAGGCCCAAGCTGAAATCAAATCAGCTTGTATTTGGTTATTCCAACAATGCCAGCGATCTGGCTTAAAAGCTTTGTAATACGTGCCTTTGTGCCCCTTGAGAAGAAAGGGGGGCTAGCCATAGACCAGACCCCATGGATGCCCAGTTGGCTAACCTCTGGCAGGTCGCTTGGGAACTCTGGCCGGAGCAAGAGGCGGCAAAAGCGTGGGAGCTTTTCAAACAAACACCCTTGGTGCGGCCAAGGATGCTCATACCTCTGGAGACGCATGGCATCCAACTACCAGCTCGCCGGACATCGGCTAGACGCCCGCAGGCAGTTGGGACTTCCTTGCACGGGACTCTGGGATAAAAACAGATGCCGCCTGCCATCACAGGGATAGCTATTCTGGAAAAGAAGCAGTCGTCACTTCATGACATGATCAACGTTCTCAAAGACGCCACCCTCAAGCACCTCTTCCGCAGCCCAGAGCCGCTGGGTGCCCCCCATGGTCATCAAACGCGTCTCGGCATAAGTTTTACCCGGATACCGCTGCATTGGTTTTCAAAAATCTAGAAACACCGACGGCACGCCAAACAGATTTCAGGGAGATAGCTATTTCAACATGCCATCCCCCCGCCATCGCCGCCTTCCGTGGGCAAGATTGTGGAGAAGCAGATGAATGCTTCTACTCAGGTCATGGTTGCTTGGTTTACATTTGCTCAGGCTATTTCAGTCGCCAAGGACACTCTGGAGGATCTCATGGACATCAGCCTTCCAGAGAAACAAAGAGGACATCATTGATTGGTTACCCGTAGACTGGGACATCTTCAGCCCACCCATGGACGGATCTGGGAAAGGCCACGCCATCACAGCCGGACGTGGACAATGCCCGTGCCGCCCCTCAAAGCCCTGAAACATTCCCTCAGCCACGCCAACGTCGTTCCTGAAAGATCCAGGCCGCCACTACGCCGTGCTCGCCATGGATGGCGACAGGATGGGCAATGGCTCAACGGGCAAGCCGAATTGGGGAAAAGACGAGAAGGGAAAACCCATTTACCAAAAGCCGCTCACCGAGAAGTTTCACAAAATTTTGAGCAAAGGCTTGGTGCAAAAGAAAATACGAAGCCGTCCTCCACGCCATATGGGGCGTGGAGACGGAGACATTGAGACCAAGGAACTCAAGGCAAAGTCATCTACGCTGGGGCGGATGATCTCCCGCCATCCCTCCCATGAGCAAGCCATCAAAAACGCTCGTTGGTTCAATAAACATTTTGGTGAAGGCATCGATAAGGTGGCTACAGATAACAACCACGATCCGCTAAATCTCACCGCCTCGCCGGCATCGCCATTGGTCATTTCAAGGCTCCCCCAGGACATGGTGGAAGTTGCTCAGAAAAACCTGAAGGATGCCAAGAACAAGCGGGGACCGCAATGCCCCCTCCAGCTCACCTTGTTCAAACGCAGCGGGGAAATCATCGACTGGGGCTGCAAGATGGATAGCAAAGGGTTAAGATTGCTGGAACTCTTCCAGAAAAGATTACCGGAACAAGCCTACCTATGTCCCGCCTATCAGCGGACGCTTCCCCCACAAGCTTGCCGAGGTTCTCCTGCCCGTTCCTTACACTGCCTGTAGATAAATCAATCCAAGCCGTGATCGAAGCCGGTTCGCGTTCGTGCTCCCGCCAGATTGATTCCAAAGCACCACCCATCGCTAACAGAAGAACTCCAGAAGGCCGCAAAAGCCTACCTGGAAGAACTGTAGATCTTGAACAACGCCAAGCTCCCAGAACATCCCCCTCACCGTAGCAGATTTCAGCCATCTCTTCCAAATAGAGTCCTTCATCTCCCGCGATGCCACCTAACTCCCCCATCTCCCAAGAACATGATCTACATCACCCCACGCGGCCCCCTCTTTCTTTGGCGATGGCCGCCCTATGGAGCTAAACTTAGAAGGCACTGGCGGCCCACAGCCACTGGCCCAGCCCAGACGTGCCCTTCCACGCTCTTCATGCGGCCTTGCATCGGGAAAGGCAGATGAAACCACTGAAAGCGCACCGCGGCTACCACTTCAGCGACCTCGTCACCGCAGGTCCATGGCCCGTGTTAGACAAACAGTGGTTTTTCCCGACTCCTAGCAGCCTTTCCTCCCGGTGCTATGAAACAAACCGAGACCGCAGCTTGCCTATGGAGACCTCCCTAATCGGTTCGACCTCAGCAGCGTTTACCCGGCTCCAGCCGCTAGGCAGCACCACCAAGCCCAGCAAAAAACTCAATCCTTGGTTTAGCAAAAAAAAGCCATCGAAGCCTTCCTTCGTGGAGAGCCCATTAAAAGTCCCCCACCCGGCGAGGCGTCACCGCCCACCTCATGAGCCAAGACCTCCCTTGGTGAGGACTGCCATCAGCCCATCGGATACCTACCTTGCGGAAAACAGCCTCCGAACCCGAGGTATGGGAAACCATCAGTGCCTTTCTCAAAGAGGACAACAATAAATCCCCAAAGGAGAAAGCCGCACCTCACACGCCGCAGAATGGACCACGGGCATTGCTGAACCGCACCACTGGCACGCAAGACGGCGTTGGCATCTACAGTGCAGAATACCTACGGCTGGGACGGCGTGTCCATGGGACTTATCACAAAACCGCCACCGCACGCGGCAATGCAGAACTTCCTCAGATCATTATCGGCGGCCAGCAAGGATGGCACATTTTGAACAACAGCAGGAAACGGATCTCAAAAAATGGCTACCCATTTCCAGTGGAAGAAGGCATCTACGTCAGTTGGCTACTGCTGACCCGGCTATTTTCCCCAGCCTCACTGGAAAACAGACCCATCCCGGCGGCTGGCTTCCTACCCGGATCGACCCCACTACAGGCAAAGTCCTTTTTGGCACAGTGCAACTTCGCCGGAGAAAAGGAGAATCCGGGCGAACAAACATCAGGCCAACCAGACGGATGCAAAACATTAATCCGGCAAAGATCGGCCCAAGATCAATGCCCATCTGGTAGCCGCTAGCGTAGCCAAGCCCCAGCCAGTCACCCGCTACAGCTGGACAAAAGCCCCACTCCCCCACCCAGCTAGCCGTCCCTGCCGGAGCCGTCTATTTCTTCAAAGCCGACAACGAAACCGCCGAGCCCTCGTAGCCGCCCTCTCCCCGGCATAGAGATGTAGATAAGCCCACCAAACTCACCCGCCGCCCTCTCTGTTAGGCGAACAAGGCTACATTAGGCGTCTGCGGCACTTGGCAGCCCTACGAAACCGCCATGATCTAACCATTACCTCCATCTATCTATGCTTACCAAAACACTTCATCTTCACCGCGCACCCTGCTCCACGTGGGAGCTGGCAGCGGCTCGGGTTTGTGGATTCCCCATCCAGCGGGGAGTCCCACACCCACTTTCCACCATTCCTGCCTCCACCATCAAAGGCGGCCTCGTAGACTTTTGGTGGGAAAAGGAAGACAACGGTGAAACGCCCAGCAGGAACCGAGATTCCCATACTTTGGCTCAGCCGATTCCGGAAACCAGTCCGCTGGCGAAGCTCCGCATCACCGAAGCCCGTCTGCTTATTCCCCATCCGCTCCGCCGCTGGCTGCTATGCCTGATCACCTGCCCCCGGCCCTCCGCCGGCCGTCGGGGATAGGGTGCTCCACCAAGATGATTGCCAGATTTCACCGCCCTCTCCGGCACCGCCAATGGCGACAAAGCCATGCACCTCCCACCCGCCAACTGCTGCTCCAAGGCTCCACTAAAATAGTGAGGACATTTGCCTTGGACTCCACCGAAAACGCCGCCACGGGCACCCTAGCCGCCAAGCTCCCACCTCATGCTTCCCAACGAACCCGTGTGGGAAGCCATCGCCGCCCGCCTCGTCATCGTGGTGATGAACGCTTCACCCAGCTCACCAAAAAGGCTGCCCGGTGGAGACCCACGTCCGCATAGATGATGAACAGGCACCGCGGATGGCGGCTCTTCACCCGAAAACGTCCCTAGCGAGACCCTGTTCTACTCCACCCTCAGCCTTCCACGCTGGAGGATTTCACTACTGTAGAGAAAAGCTGCCCAGGGGCTGGTTCCCAGATCGGGGCGGATGCCACCACTGGGCTGGGCCAATGCAGCCTCAGCTTTGTATGCCACCCTCCACCCCTGCCTAGCCATGATCAATCTTGAACAACTCCGGGCCTCCCACGCCCAGTCTCACGCCAATCAAATTTCCAAATCTGCGGCCAGCAAGCTCCCAGCTCTCATTGTGAACAACGGCCTGCTTTCTGCTCTGGCCTTTGCCACAGAAGAAAGAAGCTAGAAAATGCAGGCGATCCAGGAAATACCAACGTCCCGAAATGAATGCCGTTTGTGGCTTAATCGGGACTACCTAAAAGGACTGAAGCCTCAGTGATGACGTAAGGCAGAGTAACTCCACTTTTAGACTTCCGCCACTAACGGCACCCCGCACGACCTCCAACGCTGCACGGATGAGTGCTAGCCCTACTGGTATATTTCAAACGCTACGCCAAGCTAAAATAAAATCTTTGCGAACCTTTGCCCCTTTGCCCCTCTGCGGTAAATCCCCCTTTCCCTGCCCATAGCCTAGAACATTTCACCGCAAAGGGCAAAGGGCAAAGGTTCGCAGAAAGCCAATAATCTCCCCGACCCAAAACCAAAACACCCATCAATGAAATATGCCTAGTAATCCCCATCTCAAGAACCTACGGCCAAGGAAAACCACCTCTCTGAACTCGTGATTGGTTGTTACATGAAGGTTCATAGGCACCTTGGCCCGGGCTTATAGAAAGCGTCTATGAAACATGCTTTTTGCCACACTGAACTGGCCAAAGCTGGGTTGTCTGGTATCCGCCAAAAACGCCAACCCATCATTTACGATGGACTCACTGATGACCCTTTCCGGATAGACATCATGGTCGATGACACCATCATTGAAAACAAAGCAGTCGAAACCGTGCTACCACTCCACAAAGCTCAACTCCGTAGCTACCTGCACTTAGCCAACCGAAGGTTGGGGTTGCTCATCAATTTCAATGTCGAGTTACTTAAAGAAGGAATCCATAGGGTGGTCAACGGTAAAAACTACGATGCAGCTCCTTGAAAAAGCGAATCCTTCCCCATGAACTCTTTTGCGAACCTTTGCCCCTTTGCCCCTTTGCGGTAAAATCCCCATCCACTGCTGACAGGCGGATCCAGGGTAGATCATTTCACCACAGCAAAAGGGCAAAGGTTCGCAGAAAACTAATACCACCTTCCTACCCTAAATTTCCTATGCTCCACATCCACACCACGCTGCGAACGGCCCTGGCACAATGACCTCAATGTAAACTGCTCCCTAGTCCAGCAGCGGTTTGCCAACCCAGGCTTGTAAAGGACCACGGGTCAGCATTTCAGCAAAGGCATCGCCACCGGACGCCAAACTACGCTCTTGGCCTGCCTCGCCGCAAAGTAGCCCGGCACCACCGGCATCATCTTCAAAAGCCCGTTGCTCCCCCCTGTTGCTGAACATGGGCAGCAGCGTCATGGAAAATGCCGGCATCTGCACGACCGCTTTGTATGCCCTACATCCCCGGAGAGCCCATCAAGCCATTGCCCGACAGCTTGCCCCTGCAAGGCCTGCGTGACTGGACTGCAAAAGAGAGCCAGCATCCGGCAGATTCCAACCTCTACGGCTATGCTTTTTGAGGCTTTTTTCGCAAAAAAAACAGCTGCAGATCCACGGAATTTCTGGAGAGAAAACTCCAGCGGGACCTGTTGGCTATTTGCCGCACGTTCAGCTGGGTCAGCCAAGACTGGGACCGGGTCAGGATCTGTCTTGGGGCTTGCGGTGAAAAAGTTTGACGATGTGTTCAGGAATGCCGCTCTTCAGCTCCAGCCCTCTCTGGCTAAAAGAACTGAATTCACCATGGAAAAACTCCCAGACCACGCAGGCAGCGTTTGCTTTGCCAGCCCATCCCAACTAAGACCCCCGGCATCTGTGCAGAGATCCTCACCGTGCATCACAAAGCCTACTATGAAAATCCAACCTTTACCACGGTGCCCCAGACACAGAGGAACCCACCCCCATCCCCTTTCCCTGCCAAAAAGCAAAGCGGCCACCAGCATTCCTCTTCACCCTGCCCCTGCGGAGGGCAGACGCCGCCACCGTGGCCCAAGCCGCCGCGTGGCTCCAGATGGGCATGGAAACCTTCGGCATCATTGCCAAGGTCAAGGCTGGCTACGGCGTGTTCAGGAGGTGATGGAGGGCGACCGAACTGGCGGAATGGAAGGGCAAGAGCATGGCAAGGGAAGCTGCTGAGCAAGTCGCCCAACGACAAGCCGCCGTGGACAATGTTCCCATGGACACCAACACTGGCAGCTACGTTTGCCAGCCTTTCCAAAGGATCTGGTGAAACGTATCAGCGACTTCGCCACACGCCCCGACAAATATCCCAAAGATCCTGCCAAATCATCCCCGGCATATCGGCAGACCTTGTTCCAGTATTCTCGCCGGAGCTAGCCACCGAGCGGGCAGATGCCCAATACCAAAGCTACAAAGGCCTAAAATCGCTTGCGGAGCAATCCTAGGACTCAACCTCAGACCTCAGTAAAATACCCCAATAGGGGGTGAAAAGGCGAGCAAATCGCACTCCCTTTTTTGGAGGGGCAATTTCGCCCCATTTTACCAAAAATCGAGTCGGGGAATGAGCACTCCAGATCCAGAGCAAACACCCATCACCACCCCCTCTCCCTCCTCTCCCGCCTCTCCCTCCCCCGACTCTCCCCACACGGCGACAACGAAACCCTTCGCCGGTGGTTTGGAGCTTGAGGTGCCTCTTGATCTTGATGGCTTTGATCCATCACATGCTGCTGTTGAGGAACAGCCGCCTGCTGCTGCTGCCTCCGCGGGCTCCACACCACTGCGGCCACCGCCGCCAGCGGGGACTTTGCGGCAGCTGATTTTGCCCACAGATCGAAGGAATCCCTCCATTTCCCTCTACCGTTTTGTAGATGTCAAAGGCCTTCCCGTCATCCAAGTCTACTACGGTTTTGAACTGCTGGAAGAGGTTGCTGATGATTTCTCTGATCCTACCTTCCGCTGCATGATCGCTAGGCTCTACAACGCCCGGCTCAAGCTCAAGACCTTAGTAGAGGTCTTTAAAATGAACCCTAAGACCATCCGCTCTTGGGGGGAGGCTCTCACCTCTCGCGATCCTAAACGCATGTCCGTCATGTTTTTTGGGCCCGATGCTGCACGCAAGCGGACGCGTCAGATCGAGGCTTTTGTCAGCGTCCGTTTGCCCGAACTTAAGGCTCAAGGCGTTCGGAACTATCGGGTAAAGTTGCAGCAGGAAATAGAGACCATCTTTCACACCCGCCTCTCTGGCGAGACTCTCCGCATCCTCATGGCTGGGCTGAAGCTGGCTGGCGATACGGATGGGCTGCCTGCCTCCACCCCAGAATCAGAGCAGGAGGAGCCTGCTCCACCCGCCACTCAAACCATGGAGCAAACGCTGATCCACCCGGAAACTGTTGCAAACCATTGCTCAAACTGTTGCTCAAACTGTTGCTCAAACTGTTGCTCAAACAGGCATCGAAACAGGCGTCAAAACAGGCGTCCCGGCAGGCGGCGAAACAGGCGGTGAAACAGGCGGTTGCTGAAACAGGCGGCGAAACAGGCATCGAAACGCTCCCCACTCCAGAAGTAGCTTCCTGAAAATCCAGAGTCGGCAGACTCTCTCCCGGGGCTACCCACGCTGATGGAAACGAGCATCTCCGCACTAGCGGACGGCGTATTGACGATACCTACTCTGCCTTCCAATCCTGAAATTCCGGCTCTTGAGAGCAAGGCGGCTCCTTTTTTTTGATTTAAATCCCGGCCCCGCCCGGTATAATCAACACGCAGGCCTGCTCCTTTTTGCTGAAGCCCTCAATCACCTCACGCTCATCGCAGGCCCAGACCCCGCCGCAGACCCCGCCGCAGAACCCGCAGAACCCGCATCAGAACCCGCCGCAGAGCCCGCCGCAGAGCCCGCCGCAGAACCCGCCGCAGACCCCGCCGCAGAACCCGCCGCAGAACCCGCTGCAGAACCTGCAGAACCCGCTGCAGAACCCGCATCAGAACCCGCTGCAAAGCCCGCATCAGAACCCGCGTCAGAACCCGCGTCAGACCCGCATCAGACCCACCGCAGAACCCGCTGCAGACCCGCTGCAGACAATAATCCGGCTCCCATCCAGCCCCAGATATTACGCCAGTGGTTAGCCTGCATCCTGCTCGGAGCCGTGAACATCGAGCAAACCAAATTTCTCCAATGGTCAGATCTGACCGACCTGCTGGGCCCCACCACCACCTCCCTCGCCACCCAGAGAGACATCCTCAAAGAGCAGGCCACCCAGCCCGTCCTTGAGTGCCTATTTCGTTGGAACTATCAATACGCCATCCACGTGGGCTCGGGTGATACCGCCGCCCTCATTCCCCTCCCGGAGGCTGAGCCTTTGCCCGAGGTCAGCCTAGCCAGCCTAGCCAGCCTAGCCGCATCAGGCACGAGCCCCGGCGGCAGTAGCGATTTTTATTTAGACCCACACACCCAGCACTACACCGGCATGCAGCCCGTGCTCAAAGGATGGTGTGCCGCCATCCGCTGGGCGGACAAGCTCATCAACAGCGACTACATCCACACAGCCACAGGCCAGCCCGTATATTTCGAGTGTGGGGATAACTATGAAGACCTCCGCAGCCGCTTCATCCCCCTGGTAGAACGCTTCCGGGCCACCATGCACTGGCCAGCGGACAAGCCCTGCACCTACATCATAGACAGGGGCATCTACAGCAACGAGCTCTTTACAGTCATCCACCAGCAGCATCCCAGCATCCACCTCATCACCCGGGAAAAAGGCTACCAATGCCCGGAGTGGGACCCCGCACTAGCCACAGGCAGCACCCAGATAGTAAAGTATCGCAACCACCAAGCCGACCTTCGTTGCTACGAGTTTAGCTGGCTTGCAGAGCCTTGGCCAAAGAACCCCAATCTCCGACGCATTATTGTAGCGGCAACATCCCCCACGGGAGTCACCGCAGTGCTATCCATCCTCGCCACAGACCTCACCCGAGACATCACCCAGATCGTCCACCTCATGTTCAACCGTTGGATCCAAGAGAATGATTTTAAGTATCTGGACAAGCACTTCGGCATCAACCAAATCACCAGTTATCGCAGCAACAGATACGCAAGCATCGCCGCCCAGCTAACAGACCGCCTAGTCCCCAGCCAGCTCTGGCCAGACAAGACAAAAGAGTGTAACGAGCGGCAAAAAAAGTATGTCCGAGCCCTCACCGCAGCAGACACAGCAGCCCGCAAAGAAGCCACCCGCCAAGCCCGCATCCACGAGCTAGAAAACCAGCTCAGAGCCCAAGCCCCGAGTCCCAAGCCCCCGAGTCCCAAGCCCCTGAGTCCCAAGCACCCGAGTCCCAAGCCCCGAGTCCCAAGCCCTCCGAGTCCCAAGCCCCCGAGCCAAACACCCATGCCCGCCAAAGCATGCAAAAGCAACACAAGCGGCACAAAGCAGCATCGGCCCGTTACATCACTGGCAAGAGAGCGAGCGAGGCCAGACTAGACACCCTGCATCAAGAGCTAGAGACCAGCAAGCAAGAGAGAGCCCTCCTAGACCGAGAAGTGTCCCGTGTGATGCAATTAACAGAGCAAGGCAAAGTCAGATTGGACACAGCCCCCAAGAGCCTACTAGACAGCCTGCGTATAATAGCCCGCAACGTATTTTGCCGAGAGTTCCAGGTATTTGAGGACCGTTATGATAACTACCGAGATGACCATGATCACTATCGCAACCTAACGCAAAGCGGAGGAATAATGAGGTGGAATGGGAGAGAGATGGAGGTGCACCTAACGCCCCGCACGCGGTATCAGCCCAAGCTCAGAAAAGTGATTATAGATATGCTAGAGCACTGCAACCAGCGAGGCCTAAAAATGCCGGACGGCAGCGGCCGTCCGCTGAAATTTTACTTAGGCGACTGGCGGGATTACGAAATCCAGCCACCCTCACCCCCGCCTACTAGCCGGTGCGAATCAGGCAGAGAAATCCGACATCCGGAGCCGCCAGCATCCGCGGCCAGCTCCACTGGTTCTTGCGTTCTAGGTGGCTGGAAGGGCGAGCCGCCGAATAGCTAGTCTACCTTCAAGAAAAAGAACTGCTAGGAGACGCTGCGGAGAAAAATACTACCAGCAGCCAGCTCACGGTGGGGTTTTTAGAGCAGAAGCTCACTTGGAAGACCTACAATCAAGACTCTCCCCCCCCAATACATTTCTCTCTAACCCGCTGCGTGACAAAACCCGCCAAGCCATCGCCGCAGGATCCACCTTCACGCTCCAAGTCATCTGGCACGGACCGGGCAAAGAATTTCCAGCGAGAGTCAAAGCCTCATCGCCGTTCGTCCACCTAGGCGGGCTGGGAATGCGAAGCCGCCGTGGCTTTGGAGTCTTAGCACCTGGCGATTCCCGCGCCCACCCATGCCGCTGATAGCGGCTCTAAAAATATTTCTCGCGAAGCCTACTGAAATCCAACCTTCAAAGCTCTTCCAATACCAGCAACACCACTCAGCAACACCAGGGTGTTGGATGATCTTTCACCTGGCTCAGCGGCTGGAGAGCCCACGGCAGAAGCCCGGCACTTAGCACTGGCCCGGGCTTTGCCTACGCCCGCCGCGACCACGATGAAGGACTCTTCGCCCGCGAAAGCCCACCTCAGCCTGCACCCGCAGGGAAAACCTTCTGCCGCCGGAGCCGCTGGCACCACCTACCGCCCAGCCCTTGGGCCGCCCATCGAACAATTTTTTTCAGCACTGACAAATACACAGTGGCGTGGAAAGGCCGCTTCGCCTCCCCCCGTCCTCCTCCGCCCCCATCAGGCGACGGATGGCACCCTGCACGCCTTAGTCATCTTTGTAGACGCCAAGAAATGGCCAGATGGGAAAAAGGTTAACGTTGCAGCGACCGACAAAACCAAAGACCAGACCGGGAAGTAAAGCTAGACCTCTACAACGCCATGAAAGGCACCCTGCTCGTCTCCCTTTACCCCTTAGCACCACCATTCCGGAAATCTTTGCGAACCTTTGCCCCTTTGCCCCTCTGCGGTAAATTCCCCATCCTCAGCTTTTCACGGCGTGGATCTAGCCTTAGATCATTTACCGCAAAGGGGCAAAGGGGCACGCAGAGGGCATTAATTTTCCCCCAACCCAAAACAAACAACAACCAAAATACCATGAACATGAACACTGAATACAACGAGCCCGATGAAGAACAAGAAGACGACCGTGGCGATGCCGCCCACGAAGAACAGCAGGAAGAAGAAACCCGGGATGACCCTTCACGGATAACACCGGGGAGCCTTCTGGTAGCTCCTAAGCAGGATTTAACCACAAAGAACACAAGGAGCACAAAGATTTCTTGGGTGTTGGTTCCCGGTTCCTAGAGAGATTTTTCCCCACAGATTCAGAGAGACCACAGATGCCAATTCAGAGCAATCTGTGGTCCTCCCTGAATCTGTGGGGAAGGCTTGGATTCCTTGTCCCCATTCCTTTGTCCGCGTTTTTCTCATTCCTTGGGAAGGACAATATTTGCCCACGAATCACACGATCACACGAATCGGCCAATGAAGCACACGAAACCAATCCTCTGCCTCTGCTCTTGGCACGCGAACTATCTGAAGAGGGTTCCAAAGGCCTGAGCATACCGGATTTTTCTGTTCCCTTTTTCGTGCTTCGTGTGATTCGTGCAACAAATCCGAACCCAGATCCGGATCCAGCAGCATCCACAGATTTGTGTCTTGCAAATTCCCCCCACCCGAATCATAGCTGCAATCAACTATTTCCTCATTTCATTGCAACTTGAACAACTCCGGCTTAAGAATTTCCGCCCCTTTCAGGATGTAGAAATGAAGACCATCCCCAAACTCTGCGTCATCGTCGGAGCCAACGGCACGGGCAAAACGTTGTTTTCGCTGTTTGATTCTTAAAAGAAGCAATGAGCACCAATGTAACCATTGCTCTGGCCAACTAGGCGGCCCAAAAGGCATCCACGAGGTTAGAGTCGGAACACCACTGCCTATCGAGATAGAGCTGAAATTTCGCTCAGAAGACACCAAAAACCGGCTGGTCACCTACTTCAAATAGATGAGATAGATGGTCGCCCCTGCGTGGGTAAAGAGGTGCTGCAATACCGCCGTGGCAAAGGTGGCCAGCCTTGGCGGTATCTAGATTTTTACCAAGGGTTCAGGAACCGCCGTCACCAACGAATGGGCGGATGTGACTGATGAATCAGGTCTGAAAGGGAGGAACAAACCCTGAAATCCTCTGATATTCTGGCCATCAAGGGTTTGGCCCAGTTTTGAAATTTCCGGCGGCGGTCGCGTTAGGAAATTTGATTGAACGTTGGCAGATTTCAGACTTTTTTGTAGATCGAGCCCGCCAAGAGCAAGAAATGGGCTACCAAGAACATTTGAATCCGGATGGTGGCACAGCATTGGTAGTAGATTACCTCTACAAACAGCACCGACCTGTCTTTAACAAAAATTATAGATAAACTCAAACAACGGATACCAGGGGTCAGTAAGGGAGACCAAGGAGACTGAGGAGGAAAGATTTTGCTCAAATTTCAAGACGGTGCATTCACGGACCCCTTCCTGACCAAGTATGTCTCCGACGGCATGATCATGCTAATGTATTTGATCCTCCTCTACGATCCCCGTCCGCACCCACTGCTGTGCGTAGAGGAGCCTGAAAACCAACTTTACCATGCCTGCTCTCCGGAGCTTGGAAGAGTTCAGAGACTATGCCCAACGCGGAGGCCAGGTGATGGTCTCCACACATTCCCCAGATTTTTGAATGCCATGGAGTTGGATGAGGTTTTTTGGCTGAAAAACTCAAGGCTACACAAAAATATTCAGGGCAAAGGACAACGCTCAAATCGCCAGATACATGGAGGACGGAGATCAAATGGGTCACTTATGGAAAGAGGGATTTTTGAGTCACCCCCTGGCAATTCGGTTTAAACCCTATTATTGGCTGGTAAAATGAAAACCTTAGTGTGCTTTTTAGAAGAAAAGTCGGCAGAAGAATTTTTGAAAGGCCTGCTTCCCCGCATCTTGCCTAGTCTTATTCTTTTCCCCCGGTTCCAATCAGAACCTACATTAGATTACCGTTCATCCCCAGTGCCCGCCCAGGTCGATCTGGTTCGCCCCATGCCAGCGAATTCCGTCCGCAAAATCTACAAATACTCCTCTAGCGGCAGACCTGCGGGAGCACCTGACCACCACCGTGGGCTAGAGCCAACAGCACTGGATTGGGAGCAGTATAGAGCGATCCTGCATCGATGGCCGTGGGTGGATCTACGCATCCGCCACAAATTGTTCTAACATCACACAAAAACCGTAGGCAAAGATGACAAGTGAAAGCATCGACCGGAGGAACCGGATGGCTTAGTTGGGCTAGTCCGGTTCTGTTATGGCGGGAGGGCAACCTCCCGCTACCTGAAAGTTGGGTGTTGAATAGAGCTAATATTTATGGTTAGAAACTTTACAGAATTGGAGTGGATTCCCGCACCGTTGAGGACAATCGTGGAGCTGGTTTTTCCAACAGGCTAGTCTCGCTCGTGGCTTTGCTGTGCCGTTTGTATATTACTTTATATCAACAATATATGCCGATCCTGGCCGGTAGAAAACCGGCTCCACGATCGCACTGTCGTCCATTGCATCCGGGGAAATTCGATAGTTCCATTATCGCCGGAATCTGCGAGAGCTTGAAAACAGAAAAATTTTGCTTTATTCAACCCCAGTCTGAGGCTATTCTTTTGTCCGCTAGAGCCTGATATTTGGCTGGTCCTTCAGGAAATTTTTGGGGCCGGGGGAATGATAATTTACCTT
>JAHFWI010000227.1:0-14624 GCA_028554975.1 Himalopsyche kuldschensis | reverse complement strand
CGCCAAGCTTAAGCGGGGTTCAAAAGGAAAAGCCCCGGGGGCCAAAAAAATGGGCCCCAAGCTTTTGCGAAGCTTTGCGAAGCCTTTGGGCCCCATATTCCTAAACATGGGATAGGGTTTTGGTGAAAGGATCCCGGCCGCGAAATCAAACCCTTTTCGGGGTGTTTTTGGGGGAAAAAAGAAACCCCATGGTGTTCCCCCACGGGCCTAATTTTTGCGAACCCCATGCCCACAGTTTGATTTTAACCCAAATTTTACAATTTCCGTTTTCGCTTTGGTTGGGGATTTCAACCCAATCAAACCAAGTGCCGGGCCCCGGGCCAAAGGGTAAAATTCCCAAGCGGAAATTGATTGCAACCGCACAATTTTCCCCCAAATTTTCTTTTTTTTTTCCCAGGCCCAACAAACCCGCTCCGGTTCCCGCCAAGGCAAAGAAACTTTGAAAGTTCGGGAAACCACGCCCAATTTTTTCAAAGACAAGTTTTGGATAAAACATATCAGGATCAAAGCCAAAAGTTTCAAACCAAACCAATTTCCGGTGCGGCCAAAACCACACAGATAACCTCATCGGCCACAATCAAGATGCCGTATTTTACAAACCGTTGTACTTCTGGCCAATAGGTTGATGGTGGAACGAGAACACCCTGCTGCACCTTGTATAGGTTCGCCAACAAACGCGGCAACGTTTTCGGGGCCTACTTCAAGAATCTTTTTTTTTTTCAAGTTCGGCGGCGGCTTCGAGACCAAATTCTTCCGGTGATTTATCGCCACCGAAATCATACCAATAGGGTTGCTGAATATGATGAAAGCCTGGAAGTTTCGTGCCACCAGTTTCGTGCATTGCTGGGAAGCCACCTAAATTGCCAGCAACCATTGTTGAGCCGTGATAACCACGATGGCGGGCAATAAAATGCTGACGATAAGGCTTACCCTTCAAATGCCAATAATGGCGCACGAATTTGACCATCGTGTCGTTACATTCGGAGCCAGAGTTGGTGAAGAAAATTTGGTTGAAGCGTTCCGGCAACACGGACGAAATTTTGGCGGCGAGTTCCGTTGCAGGAATTGTCGTGGTTTTGAAGAAGGTGTTGTAGTATGGTAATTCAAGCATTTGCTTATAGGCAGCTTCAGCCAATTCTTTGTGACCGTAACCAACGTTCACACACCACAAGCCCGCCATACCATCGAGAATTTTATTGCCTTTGCCATCCCAAATATAAACGCCATCGGCTTGCATCATTACACGTGGACCGCCAGCAGCATGCAGCGCTTTATGATCCGTGAACGGATGAAAATGATGAGCGATGTCGTTCTTGACGATTTCTTCGATGTTAAGATTTTTGTTATGAACGTTCGCGAATTATACCCGGATATGATTGTGGACCGCAACCAGCGTTGCGGCTCGGCACGATTTTCAGTCTGGAGAAAGACTAAGGCTTAAACCAATACGCGCACAGCTGACCATGATTGCGTCATGAAGAGTGCGCGTAAACAACGGAACCAAGCCGCCAGATATAGTGGTTACAAATTGCATAACTTCTTATCGCATATTGCAAGGCACGCTACAAGCCAGCCTTGGTGCGTTTAAAAAACGCTGCTTTAAGGGACGCAAAAATGAACAGACTGCTGGCGAGAAGTGCGGTGGCAATGATCAACAAAATATGCACCGGGCCAAATGGGACGGTAAGGATATAAGCGCAGGTTATACTTGCGATACCGGATGATAACACCGCAGGCCGCATGGCGATTAAGCCATCGTAAGGCGCCTCTGGACTTGCCTCATGTACAGCGCATAACCCTGCCCCATATGCAACGAGCGCGCTGATAACGAAAGCGAAAATATGGTGCGGTTGCGCGCCGACCAAGGCCTCTATTGGTTGCTTTAAAATATACAGGCAAATGATCGCCAGCGCTAACGACAAAATGACAATACCCCAAGTTGAAAGACTATCTGCAAGAAGGCCATACATAAAGAGTGAGAGGGCAAGGCCAAGCAATGTGACCCAATTGAAATTCACTTTTCGCATTTCTGCTTCGACCTTCTCTATCAATTTTAACGAAATCAGTTTTGCACCCGAATTGCGCAATTTCTGTTGAAAATCCATCAGTGAAAATGCCGAAGTGGTTTCTATTTCAATCCGAAAGTCACCATTTTTTGCTTGGAACAATGCGCCCAATGATGGGTCCAGATCAGCCATCGTTAATGGTCTTGTATCGGTAAGGGCAACAATCGTGCTATGCAATTCATCAAACCGCGAGAACAAAAGATTTTCGAGCTGAACGATCGCAATGTCAATATTTTGGCCTGTTGACGCTAACAAACTCACACTGCGGCGCAGTTCATGGGCAGACGCTCGTAAAGCTGGGCTAATATTTTTAGCATCGCTGATCGCGCGTAAACTTGCTTCCAAGTTTGCGACCCGCTCTGGATTAGCCTCTTCAAATCCAGAGGGTATCGAAAAAATTTGCTGCAGGAATCAAATCGACAAAACTATTGCCGTTCAAATATGACTTGGCTGATTCCGGCGGTAAAAAAGCGCCGAGCCAGCGGGCGGCCGTGACTCCCGGCGTTTTAGCCAAATCCGCAATGAGCTTTCGCGCTGCATTTTCGGACTGAACAATGACTTGAACGGATGGCTCGTTTGATGACTCGTTTGTTGGCGCGCGCGATAACCAAGTTGGAAAAAGGAAAATGCTAAACATGCACGCACAAATGACAACCGCCGTTGCTTCCGGTAACATCCATCCACGCATTTTGGTTTTTATTTTTTGTCTAAATTCTTGGTAGCGCCATTGATCCCGCCCGATCATGAACTGGCAAAGAGCCGGAATAATAGTAAAGCATGCGAGAATTGCAATTGCCTGACTGGCGACAAGAAATAATACGGCACGCGTGGTTTCGCTGTCCCGCCAAATCAGCCAGCAACACCAAAAAATAGAAATCGCCAAGGATTGCAACACTAGCCCCAACCCATGTATTTGAGCGGTCAACATCCCAACAGTTTCCCAGCGCCCGGCCAAATGGGAGGTTTGCGCCAAGCTTATGGTATGTGTTGCAGCGAGAAACAAAGTGCCAAGAAAAGCGGCTAACATTGGTCCAAAAAATGGCGCGCTAACATCGGGAATAAAAAATCCTAATGCGGCCGCGGTAACACTAATGGTTGCGAATGTTGGCAACACAGTCATCAGCGTTAATCTTAATTCTCCCATAATCACAAAACAGAACAGAAAAAGACAAATTGCAACGCTCGCGGATAATGCTGGAAGCTGCAACGCCATAGCCACGGTTTTGATATTGGCAGGATAGCGCAGAGAAATTTTTGTGTTTGTGGTAAGTTCGATTTCTTCAACCCATTTTTCTACAAAAATACTGGCCTCGCTTTTAAGGCCTGCTTGCGCTGCCACAAGCATTATTGCGGACTTACTCGTATTTTCCAAATTGAGATGGGCCACTTTGCGCCAATCCATTGCCGTTGAAGAACTCCAGAATACTGACCGCACAGTTATGGCCGCTTCGGTAAATAATCTTTCGAGGTCTTCCGGTTGCCGGCCCAAGGCGATTGAGGATTCAACTTGATTGACTAAAATAGTGAGCCCATCAAGATTTGGACTGGCGGCAATTGCCCGAAACAGCGGAGACCGCGCCGATAAGATTCCTATCCGATGGGCAAAAACCAAACGAAACAAATCGGTCCTTTGCGCGGCCGCAGGTAGAGTAATCCAGACTATTTTTTTTCGTAATAGGGGCCTGCTCCGGGCGAAAAACCAAAACGAAACAAATCGGTCCTTTGCGCGATCGCCGCATCCAAGAATCCGACTACTTTTTTCTGATCTTCTACGGTTTCGGATAGAGCATAAATTTCAAACAGACTTGTTTGTTCAGAAAAATTTCTCTGGAATTCAGCGAGATCGCGAGCAGAAGCGTTTTGTTCAGAAAATGCTGTGGTGCATTCGTATCAATTATCAATTTCTGAAGTGCAAAAACAAAACTTACCGCGCTTACAAAAACCCAGAACAGCAATACGAACGAGGCATAGCGGAAAGCAAAATCTTGATAATTACAGCAAACATATTTGGTGTCATGCGCTGGCTCTGATATTGCCAACCGACCATCAACGCTTCACGCAATCAAGCCGCCCAAAAAATCGTAAAGGATTGATTGATGTGTACGCCATATTCCGCAGCATAACGCATTCTCTGATCAAATCTAGATCAGACGTTTGGCAATTTCGTTTCAACTTCTTCCTGGTTTCGGCATCGTGCAGCCGACCTCATGCTAAATGGCAGCAACAACAAATATGAGCGCCGTTAACAAAAGCAATGAGTGGTTTTGGCCCACGAGGAAGGCGGTGGAATGAAATGGCACCACGCAAAACCATCACAAGGGGGATCGCGGCCGCTCTGGATCGCGAAAGAAATAAGCGCACCACGCGGTGAATTGTTTCGCCAGCCGAGCGGCGAAAAAGCCTTTTCAACGAACCGCCAAAAATGGGGCAAAAGATGAGGTAATGCTGGAAATAATCGACATAACATTGATCTAGTCGATTTTTCGAAAATGGCGATCAGCAGCGGCCCAGAAAACTTTCGTCAAATCTTAATGGCGTGCGATATAGCTTTGACAGCCATACCATAGCCTCATGGTCAAATCATCCAAAGGCACCTAAAGCCGGTGGCAACCATCGAATAAGCGCCACTTCCGAGCTCGACGATATTGGGGCCAATCATGCTGGCTTTCGGCTGCGAGACGGCCTTCGTTTAAGCCGTTGTCCATGTCAGTATTGCTGGTGTAATGAAGTCCACGCAATCCACCAAATTTGCTTTTCATGGTTTCGACCACATTGATGATCCACGGACGCCACCGAGTGTTTCCTCAACGGAGCTACCAGCTACACTTTCCAAGTTCGTTACTTTCATTTGACACTTCCCCAATTTAAAATACGCACGACCGCCTAGTTCCACCTGACAGTCTTTGCGTGTCCCTGTTTTCTTTGCTGAACTCATCATGAGTTCCGCAACCTCTACGACACACCGTAGATGGCCCGGTAAGCGCCTCAGAAGTTTACAAAAATTGGAATCAGCAAATTTTGCATCAATTTTCAAAACGCGACGTATTTGAATGAATTGATTGCGCAGGCTTAACCCTTGGTTTTTTCATATGATTATGAAAAGATTGATTCAAGGTTTGGTAACCTTGAGGGGGGGCCGACTGCCAGTTGCGGAAGCAGGATCTGATTGCACAATGACTGCGCATGCGGTCACACCACTGACGATGTGGTGAAAGTTTTTAGTTTTTTAACTCGAATCTCTGAACTGCAATGCCACAAAGTGCTTGACATTCTTTGAGGATGTAGTCGATTTCTTTGATTGGTTTGGCGCGGTAACCAGGTGGGCGACCGGGACGAAGCGGTTGTGTGAATTTAGGTTTCGCCATCGCTTCTCGTTTGGCTTGCCAGCGTATGAGACGGATCGCTTGTTGAGGAATGGTTTCGAGCGCGTGTTTGACAGCTGCTAAGCGACGGGCGAAGATTGGTGTTTGGCGTCGCTTTTAGCTTTGGCAATACATCTGATCAAATGGATTAAAGGGATTTTGAGCGTAGGTTTTGACGGTGACCCAAGTTGAGTTTGACAAAGTTGAAATTCTTACGGCGCGAGCTGAAATAATCCGGCGCACAATCACAAAATCCTTTTGGCATGGGACGCACCTAACTTGGAGACCATGCGCTGCTATTACAATCGACCGCCTAAGAGCCGGTTCCGCAGGCCGCAACATGCGCCTCGTATCTCCACTTACGACACTAAGCGCAAAATCTCCGTGACCACTCTGGTGAGTGCGAGACGATTGATTTCGATTGCGCGGTTCCAGTCCATAGAGCGGCGGTTTCTCCCTCATTCCGCAATAGAACAAACAAGGAACGATTGTCAAGGGCTTTTTTGAGGATGGCAGGTACTGAAATGCCGGTTTTTGGCCGTTGCATAATTGGCGTTTGAGTGGAATTTTGCAATAGCGAGCTCAGGGGTTGGGGGTTTGATGTTTTTGGGCTTGATGCAACCATCAGTTTTGGGGTGTTTGGGTGTTTTTTGACGGAGTCCGTTGATTATGGTGCGAGAGTTGTCCAGCGCCGCATATTGAATGCGATTGATGCGAGGATAATTTGGGCGGTGGCTTTTGGTAATCCGACATAGCGGATGACGCCGAGACCCATGCGCCGCTTGAGCGTGGCGAAGGTTGTTTCAACCGCACTGCGTTGCCTCGAGATCAGGTTGTTGAGCTTTTGCAAACGTGGCGACAGCTTGTGATATTTGTTCGGCCTGTACATCAAGCGGCATTTAATGCCTTAATAGGGCAGCTGCTCTGGCATGGTGTGATAGGCCGCATCGGCTGAACTGCCCGCTCGTCACCGCAAATCAAAAGATCGGCAGGTGTTGTGTCATTCACATTAGCAGGCGTTGCAATCACGGTCCGGATGAGGCCAGAACCTTGGTCGACACCCACATGAGCCGGGAGTGTCAGGAATCTTGTGCGTACGGCCGGTTGCATTTTAGGCTTGGAACCTGTCAGCAAAGATGACAGAGAACTGAGCCCGCGCTTCGAACCATTCTCGCGGCGGAGTTTTCCATCCGTCGCTTGCGTGGTTTAGAACCAGATACAGTAATTTCATGGCCGCGTCATCATTTGGAAAATGCCCTCGTGTTCGAACGGCGCGGCGGATTTTTGAGTTCAAGGCTTCGATGGCGTTTGTGGTGTAGACGATGCGCCTGACACTCTCGGGGAAGGCAAAGAACGGCACGACGTGTTGCCAGTTTCGACGCCAACTTTGTACGATTGCCGGATAGCGTGTGCCCCAGGGGCCTGCCTCGAAATCATCAAGGGCCTTTCGTCCGGCTTCGGCATCTTTGCCACGGTAAATGGCCTTCAATGCCGGCACCATCAATTTGCGGTCTTTCCATGATACAAAGTCGAGCGAATTACGAATGAGATGCACAATGCAGGTTTGAACTACAGTTTGCGGAAACACTGCCGTGATGGCATCGGGAAAACCCTTGAGGCCATCCACAACCGCCATGAGGATATCGGCAATGCCTCTGGTTTTAAGCTCGTTCATGACCCTGAGCCAGAACTTCGCACCTTCCGTTTGTTCAATCCAGATACCCAGAATCTCCTTTGTTCCATCGGGTAAAATGCCAAGTGCGATATAGACAGCCTTGTTCCGGACGAAACCCTCGTCACGGATTTTGACACGTATCGCATCGAAGAAAACAATCGGAAACATCGGGTCAAGCGGTCGGTTCTGCCACTCCGCCACCTCATCCAAAACCGCATCGGTAATGCTCGAGATCAGATCAGGCGAGACATCAATGCCGTAGATCTCCTCCAAATGCCCGCGCACCTCTCGAACTGACAAGCCCCGCGCATACATCGAGATGATCTTCTCATCAAAATCCGGGAACCGTCTTTGGTATTTGGCAATCAGCTGCGGATCAAAGCGGCCCTCCCGATCGCGCGGCACTGACAGTTCGATCTTCGACGTGCCCGTCAGTACCGTCTTCTTCGATGTGCCATTGCGGCGGTTGACGTTGCCGTTCATCCACTCGCTATCCAGATGCTCATCCAACTCGGCATTTAAAATGCGCTCCGACAACGCCTTCTTCAGGTCATCCAACAAACCAAAGGCGCATAAGCGGGCCTGCCAGCCGAACCCTCATTGCGCAACTTCGCCAAAATTTTCTCAAAGCGATACCATTTCACCAAAAGCAAAAGCTTATCCAAACGATCATTGCGACCAGTACCCGAAGGCATCAAAGCATCAACAAAACTAAACTGTCCAGATCGTTTCAAAGCCATGGTTGCGAATCCTCTTCTAACACCACAGAATCACATCCACAGAATTATGCAACGGTTCCCTTGTGGGGGAAGGATTAGGTGGTGGCAGCGCAGCTGACGGAGGATTTACTTCTTAGCAATGCCGCAGCTTCTGCCGATATGCCACGTTCGTCTAAGTTGGCTGCTAAGCGCTTTCTGGCTTCGTCGGCTTCTTGTTGGCGGTTCCACATGCGGGCGTAGAGGCCTTTTTTGCGCAGGAGGCCAGCGTGGGTTCCGCGCTCGGCAATACTGCCTTTGTCCAGCACAATAATCTCGTTGGCGTCAACGACTGTTGACAAGCGATGGGCGATCACAAGCGTGGTGCGGTTTTTTGAAACGCTGCGCAAGCTGTCTTGGATTTCTTGCTCGGTGAAAGTATCAAGGGCAGATGTCGCTTCATCGAGCACAAGAATTGGCGGTCCTTTCAAAATGGTGCGCGCTATGGATACGCGTTGCTTTTCGCCGCCTGATAACTTGAGGCCGCGCTCACCAACCATTGAGTCATATTTTTTTCGGCAAGCTTTCGATGAAGTCGTTAATCTGGGCCATCTTGGCCGCCTCGATAACATCAGCCTCAGAGGCGTTTGGGTCTGCCGTATTGAATATTGTAATGGATGGTGTCGTTAAAAAGCACCGTGTCTTGCGGCACCATGCCAATCGAGGCCCGCAAAGATTTCTGCGTGACTTTGGCGATGTCTTGACCGTCGACAAAATCTGACCGCCCGTTAATTCCATAAAAGCGATACAGAAGACGCGAGATTGTGGATTTGCCCGCACCGGACGGACCGACGATGGCAACTGTATGCCCCGCTGGAATTTCAAACGAAATATCTTTCAGAATTGGCCGCTCGACATCATATGCGAAACTGACATTTTTGAACGAAACGTGGCCCGCACCTATTTGCAGAGGGGCAGCATCTGGATGGTCTTTAATTTCTGCATTCACGTCCAAAATTGAGCAAGCCTTCAACGTCAATCAGGCCTTGCTTGATTTCACGATAAGATGAACCAATGAAATTCAGCGGCATATAAAGCTGGATCATGAGCGCATTGACATGACGAAATCGCCGATGGTGGCGGTTTTTTCATAAATTGCGAGAGCTGACATCGCCATGACGATGGTGAGGCCGATCGTGAATATTATGGTTTGGCCTGCATTTAAGATGGCGAGCGACACCCAGTTTTTTTATCGCAGCTTTTCGTATTTCAGCATTGAGGGCATCAAAGCGGACGGCTTCGTGCTCTTCGTTGCCGAAGTATTTCACCGTTTCAAAATTCAGTAGGCTATCGATGGCTTTGGTGTTGGCGTCAGTATCCGCATCATTCATAGCGCGGCGGATATTGATGCGCCATTCCGTGGCGGCATAGGTGAACCATAGATAGCAAAATACCATAATCAAAATAACGACTGCATAAAGCCAGCCGAAGCTCCACGCGAGAACACCCGCTACTAACGCGATTTCAAGAGCTGTTGGAAAAGTATTGAACAGCGAAAATCTCAACACCGTATCAATACCTGCGGTGCCGCCGCGCGAAATAGTCCGCGCGAGGCCGCCCGTACGGCGCTCAAGATGGAACTTCAAAGATAGCGCATGCAAATGACGAAAGGTTTTTGATTGAGAGTTCACGCACTGCGCGCTGGCCAACTTTGGCAAAAATCGCATCGCGGATTTGCGCTAACACCACCATCATGATGCGACCAAAGCCATAAGCGAGGACAAAGAACAACGGAACTGTGAAGGCGATCACGGCTGCATTTTGCGTGGCCGTTAGCGTATCGGTCGCATACTTGAAAAAGAATGGTGTTAAAACCGTAATAACTTTGGCGATCACGAGAGCAATCATTGCAAGAACGACCCGCAACTTTAGATCAAGCCTATCCTTTGGCCACATATATGGCAACAAGCTTTTTAGGTTTTTCCATTGATCGCCTTCAGCACCCGCAGGAGAGGTGTGTCCGACTGGCATTTTGCTCATTTAAATTACTCGGTCGCCGTTGGGGTCAATAGAATTTGACCGGGGAAAATCATGGCAGGATCACGAATCTGATCCTTGTTGGCAGCATAGATGACCGTGAAGCGTTTGCCTTTGCCATAAATCTGACGCGACAGTTTCCACAAGTTGTGGCCGGGTTGAATAATTATCCGGCTTGGCACTGCTGCATCGCTTGCAATCGTTGAGCCGATTTTTTCTGGTTCAACTGCTGGCGTAACAACAACAAGTTTAGCAATTTCCTCACGGAAGAATGGGAGCTCAACGCGGCTTTGCACTTTGCCATCAGGGGCTAGTGCATCTGCCCGTAAAACGTGCTGGCCAGCGGCAATCGGGTTGGCAGCCGCAAAAGACCATTTGCCAATTTCATCTGCTTTGGTTTCGCCAACTAAACCATTATCAACATAAAATCGAACTGTTGCTTCCGGCGCCCCGCGTCCAGAAAAAACAATTGCACCTTCTGTATCATAATCAACTGCATCAAGTTGTACGGTTTTAGAGGGTTCCAAATTTTCTACTTTTGGAGCTTGAATAATTTTTTGTTGGCTGATCCGGTTTTATTAGCGCCACAATAGCTTGGGTTTCTGCTTTCGGCGCAATGACCACTGCAATTGTGTCTTCTGAAACAACAACTTTATTGTTCACCGTTGTTTCTAAAGAAAGTGCGCCTGTGCCGCTTGCGAGGGGCTGATCGGGAATTAAAACGAATGCACCTTCTTTGTTGGCTGTGGCGGTTCCGATTACGATGTTATCACGCTTTACGGTCACTTCAGAATTGGGTTGAGCGGAGCCAGCGATTACAGCTTCACCGTCGGCTTCGATCCGCACCGTATCGAAACTAGGGGCTTCAGGATTTGCGGCTGGAACTGCATTTTCAGTAACAGTAACTGGCACTTGAACGAGTTCAGGGGATGCAATGGCTGTTTTGGTTTCTGGCGCGGCTTTAACCACGGGTGCTGAGACCACGACTTCAGGCGGCACTTTCGCCAGCAAATCTGGCTTCAAAGTGATGGCGCTAAGTGTAGTAGCCGCTGCCACGACCAATCCGGAAAACAAATAAAGTGGATTAAATTTCATAATTATAGCCGCCGATTCTTCAGATAGTTGCCACGTGGACAAACGATTCTGATATGAAATAGTCATCAAGCGTGGATTTTGTAAGGTGGCAAGTAAAGAATTTGCCACAATTGACCGCGCATCTAAACCTTGAGGAAAAAACTGTGAAAACTCCTGAACATCGTCTCTGTGTCTATTGTGGCTCTGGCCCCGGCAAAACGCCAGCCTATATGCAAGCCGCCCGGGAATTAGGCGAAGCGATGGCACGAGAAGGGATTGGTCTTGTTTATATGCAGCGGCAACATCGGTTTGATGGGCGAAGTGGCCCGCACGGTTTTAGAAAACGGCGGGCATGTAACCGGCATCATTCAGAATTTCTGGTTGCCCGCGAACGCATGTTGGAAGGGGTCAATGAGCTTATTGTTACCCAGAACATGCACGAACGCAAAATGGCGATGTTTCAACATTCAACAGGATTTGTCGCCCTGCCCGGGGGTATTGGAACGTTAGAAGAATTGACAGAAATTTCAACGTGGGCGCAGCTCGACCAACATCAAAAACCGATCATTATTTGTAATGTCGAAGGCTTTTGGAATCCCTACCTCACATTGATTGACCATATGCGAACCGAGCAATTCATCCGCGAAGGTTTGGAAGTTCGAACCGACGTTGTGGACACGGCTTCAGAGGTGGTTCCGGCTTATCACTTCCGCAAAGCCAATACGCGCGCGCATGTTCCGTTGGCCGCTTTGCGGGGAAAACTTTAAGCTGATTTTTTGCGCGTTCGACTTGCAGCGCCGAAATTGAGTAGATGATCAATGCAATCCAAATAATTGCAAAGGACAGCATTTTCCATTTATCGAGTGGTTCATGAAAGATAAAAACTGCGGTCAAGAAAACTAGGGATGGCGAAATATATTGCAGCATGCCTGCAGTTGAATAACGCAAGCGTTTGAGCGAAGCGGCAAAAAAGATCAGCGCCCCGGAGGTTAATCCGCCACAACCAATCAGCATCAATGTATCAAATGTGGTGCCGCCAAATTTTGTCAATCCTTGATCGGCCAACCACAACTCTACCGCTAACAGTGGCGCCGCAATGAGCAAGACCTCGACGAAAATCCCGGTACTGGACCTGCTGAAATTTTTTTTCGCAAGAGTCCGTAAATACAAAAGCTACCGCCGAGGGCAAGGCCAATGATCGGGAATACGCCGGTGGCAATGGTTTGAATAATTACTGCAATCAACGCCAGGGCCAGCGCTGCAACTTGTAATCGATTGAAACGCTCACCAAGAAAGAAAAATCCAGCGACAACGTTTAAAAGCGGATTTATGAAATAACCTAAGCTGGCATCAAGGGTGTGTCCATTTTTTGATGCACCAAATATAAAAAGGTCCAATTGAAAACGATTATTGTGCTGGTCAGAGCGAGAATGCCAACTGTGCGCGCCGATTTCAGTATTGCCTTCACTTCGGGAAATTGCCCAAGCCACCAGACGAGAACAACTGCCACAGGCAGCGACCAAAGCCCGCGATTGATCGCTATTTCCATTGGCAAAATATGGCGCAATAAGCCAAAGTAAACCGCCATACCGCCCCAAAACAAATGGGCGATGACAGCATAGCCCACGCCGATTTGTTCGGATGAATAGCCCGGTGGTTTCGCTGGTTCCATTGTCATGTGCGTTATGCGGCTACCCCAGCGCGCACGAGTTTAAACGTGATTGCATCAACTAAGGCTTGGAACGACGCTTCAACAATATTTGCCGAAACGCCAACAGTAAACCAACGCTCGCCAGCGCTATCGCGGCTTTCGATCAACACACGGGTGGTAGCCCCTGTTCCGCTATTGAGGATACGCACCTTGAAATCGACCAGTTCCATATCATCAATGTAGCGTTGGAATTTTCCCGAGGTCTTTTCGTAGTGCAACGTCAAAGCGCATTTACCGGGCCATTGCCTTCGCCCGCATTGATGTAAGTTTCGCCATCGACTTTTACTTTGACCACGGCTTCAGACAGCATTTCACCTTCACGTTGCTCAACGATGACGCGGAAGGACAATACATCAAAGTAATGCGGCACAGTGCCGAGCGTGCGCCGTGCAAGGAGTTCAAATGATGCATCAGCGCCGTCGTATGCATAACCCAAAGTTTTTTTTCTTTTCACTTCACGCAAAAGCGTATCGAGGCGCGGATCAGTCTTATCTACACCAAGGCCAATGCGATTAAGTTCAGCAATGAGGTTTGATTTTCCTGCTTGATCAGACACCAAAATCCGGCGGCGATTGCCACTGGTTTCGGGTGGCACATGCTCATACGTTTCGGGCTCCTTGGCCAGTGCTGAAGCGTGAATACCAGCTTTTGTGGCGAATGCTGATTTTCCAACAAATGGCGCTTGCGCATTTGGTGCGCGGTTAAGCAACTCATCGAAACTGCGCGAAACATGGGTCAAATCGGTGAGCGCTTCGGGCGTTACGCCGGTTACATATTTTGGAATTATAGGCCGGCTTCAAACCAGCGTTGCGATAATGGTCACAAGATCTGCATTGCCGCAGCGCTCGCCGATGCCATTGAGGGTACCTTGAATTTGGACGAGCGCCTGCCCCGACTGCGGCCAATGAATTGGCAACGGCCGGTATCATTATGGGCATGAATGCCGAGGTTTGCGCCCGGAATTGTATTCGTTATGATACGGACGATCTCGCTGATTTCATGCAGCAGGGTTCCGCCATTGGTATCGCAAAGAACCACCCAACGCGCGCCGGAATCATAAGCGGTTTTTTGCACAAGCAATCGCGTATTCTGGATTGGCTTTGTAGCCATCAAAAAAAAGTGTTCGCAATCAACGAGAACCTCGCGGCCAGCGGCTTTGGCCGTCGTCACTGATTCGGCGATGCTCTCAAGTTTTCGTCATTGGTGCAGCCTAGTGCCACGCGAACATGATAATCCCAAGATTTGGCGACAAAACATACAGCGTTGGTTTTGGCCTGAAGAAGAGTTTGCAATCCCGGATCATTGGCGGCCGAGCGCCCTGCCCGTTTCGTCATACCAAAAGCGGTGAAGGTCGCTTTAGTTTTGCGTAGCTCACTGAACAAAGCAATGTCAGTCGGATTGCCACCCTGCATAGCCGCCTCTCGATGTAGCTCCAGGCCGAGCTGATCACAAACCCCCGCATAGATGACCAATTTATCATCCAGCGAAAATCGATGCCTGGGGTTTGTTGTCCATCACGAAGGGTGGTGTCAAAAAGGTAAAGGCGTTCAGGTCATGAGAGCCACCATCCGTCAGCCCACCTTCCGCCGCGGAAGGCAAACACTTCCTTTTGCGGGAGAAGGTGGCGCGCAGCGACGGATGAGGGGTTTTGCGATGTCATAATTTTTCTTTCTTATTTTCCAACGCTGCCAAAACTGAAAATAATGCGCCATCTAAATCGAGGAGCATTTCGCGTGGCGGATGGTGTCGAAGCTGAGCCTTTCATGCTGACCGCCGTCAACTTCAACGATGAGTTTATGTGGCAAGCAAAGTTCGCTAAGTGTATCTGCCGATGGGCACTTGGCGGGAATTTATAGTTTTCAAATCTGCGATCGCGGAGGGCCTTCCAAAGTTTGCGCTCAGCGTCGGTCATTTCTTTACGTAAAAGTTTTATTTGCTGTTTGGCAACCCTCATCCGTCAGCCGGGTGCCACCCTCCCAAAGGGGGGAGAAAACCTTTCCCCTT
>JAHFWI010000226.1:0-16474 GCA_028554975.1 Himalopsyche kuldschensis | reverse complement strand
TATAACCTGCGTGAAATTGAAAACAAATATTATTCCAAAAGTATTTATTTTTAATTAATCTTTTAAATTATATCGAAGCGAGTAGCATAAAGATATAAAATTTAAATCGAAAAAAAAAAGTTTAAGTTTAGGTAATGTAAAAAATTTCAAGGCAAAGTAAGAAAATATAAATAAATATCATAACTTATAAAACAGTGGATCAATGAAATAGAGTAGATACGTCAAATAATGATCTAGAGACAAAATGTCCCAAGATTAAATGTCTGCAGGTAAAATGTCTACATACAAAATATTCACTATGTAAATTTTCTGATACCATTCAAATTAAATAATGAATATTAATTAATAATTTGCTTTCACAGCTTTTTTTTACATTTTGCTATAGTAAAACAATTCAAATTAAATCAAATAAATATAAAAACGGTTATATATTTATATATAAAAACATGAAAATAAGAACGCCGAAGTAAAAATAAATAATTATTCGCATTTGTAATGCCGTCGAGCTTTTTAAATTTCATGAGGGCTGGCCAAAATATTTTTTTATATAAAATATTTTTGTGAATGATTTTTTTATAAATTATTTATTCATTCTGCACATGAACATTTCACCAAATATAAATTGGGCTGCCAATGAAGCAAAAAAAGAAAATTACTCGCATTTTGTAATTGCATTGGGTCCTTTTTTTAATTTCATTAAGTGAGCTGGCACAAATAAAAAAGAATATTTTTTTATACAAATCATAAGAACTGTAACTTTAACTTTAAGAATCTTTAGTATTTCTTATCTTTGTTTCCTGGGAAGCTTTACAGATGTGTTACATTCATGTTCCATTTTTTAATTTACCTTTACAAATGTTAAATATGCCATCCTAGTACATCCGAATAAAAACTTAAATAATTTCAATAAATAAAATATATTTCTGATGAAATTTGAGTTTTTTCGTTATTTGATACTTTTTGTAGGGCGCACGATAACAGCTCCCCGGACACAATTATGCCCGCGGTCACAGGGTTAAGAACCCCTGCTTTACTTGATCATTGAATTTCCTTAGCATACTTTAATATTTTTTTTTTATCGAAATGGCCGCCTCAATTATCCTAAGTACCCCTTTTTAATCCTTGTCTAGATTATGACTTAGCTAAGAGATTCTTTCTTTGTTATCTTAAATACCGCAGAAGTCTAATATTTAAATTCATAATTTAGGAATTTAACGATTTCTCAACCTGTTCTTAACTAATATACATACATACTTATTAATTTCCGGTTGCTTTTCTTAATTCATTATTCATTTAATTTAATCTTGTTCAGTTGATCACGTATGATGCCACTTAGTAATAAAACCTCGATTACAAAAAGATGGAAATCATATCCTTACCATATTGACTTTAACGTAGAAATCCAAGAGTCACAATTTAAGCAATGTTTCAACAAGTGATCCCGCAGATGCAGACGTTTAACGCGCGACGGCCGATGATTTGATGAGCGATAATTTACGAAATTTTACGCCGGGTCCGTGGTGCAGTGGTCAATGTCTCTCTTTTTTTACATTGCAAACGAAACGAAACGAAAACTTATAATTTGTGTTTTTCTGTAATATATATATGAGAATAAATAAATAAAAAATATCGTTGGCTTCCGTGATGGACCTCAAAGGCTCGAGTACCTAAATATATTGCAGTTTTATCAGTACATGTATTGATCCCGCTCGAAAGCTTGGGTGTTTGTGTTGCGTCAAATTCCTTCCCATCCTCCCGAGACCAAAAAGTGTAGCAAGACCGATTAGCTTATCACTAGTCTTGCCCTAGTCCTCGTATCTCTTGAATCCCAACCCTCTTCGAAAAATAGAGGTTGAGAAACTGAGTAACAAGCAGGTCTCGTAGAAAAAACAATTGATGAGATAACCTTCATGATGAGTCTATATACTCAAAAGAAACTTTGTCGGCTATTATACTTAATTAAATAGATGTTTCAATATGCCATTTTTCAAAAATATAAACAATACAGCACTTAATAAGTAACACTTCATAAGTAAATTGTAAACGTGAAAAAATATCGAAATATTGAACTGTTTCTAGGAATGGCCCATGTAAATAATACTGGCTCTAATAATTATGATTATTGGTGATTAACTTTGCTAATTTAGTCGAAAAAGTTGTGTCGATCATTGGCTTCGCCCGTTAATAAGCTGGAGTTCTAGCACACAGCGATGTGTAAACAACCTCACCTCGCTATGTAGATACTTACACGGTGAGCATAAAATTGGAAACGCTTTTGAATTATTAGTTTTATTTAAAAAAGAATTATGGAAGCGACATTTATTGTGGATTTAAAAGACTAAAATAAGCTTGACTGAATTACATTACCGTTCCTTGAATTCGTCGTGAATATTGTATTTGCGTTTAATTTGTAGGTTTCTATATTTTTTTCGTTGTTCGTAATTCTCATAGTTGTCAACTTATATTACTTCTCATTTTACTTAATTTAAGAAAAATGTATCAAGGAGATCCATATAAATAATATGAATTGGTGAAAAAAAGTGAGTTTTTGGTATTGGTAATAACGGGTGTTTGAATATATTTTAAAATTGCTTTTTTACTTTTTGAATTCTTTAAATCTTCACAAGGAAAAGAAGTATTGCCATTTTAAAATGGTTCTTTTTAAACAAATAGCTTCGGTATGGAATTTTTGCAGTTGATATTTAAATTTATTCAAAAAAAAAAATGAAACTCTCATCTCTGAATTTTCAGTTAAGAAAATTTTATGAAAAAGTAACGGAATTTCTTTTCGGTATTTTTTTCTTCCAACACGAACGCGTGATATTGGCCTTGACAAGATATGAATTGCAAGATTTACTAGAATATAGTAATTCGAATGTCGAAAAACTGCACAAAATCGATGACTGCTGTTTAATTAGTTTTTAAAACTTGTTGAAATATCCTTTATTTTTTCCAAACTATGTTTAATACCAATGTAGAGCATATGATTTTCCAATGGAATTTACCACAATAAAAAATGCACTATGATATTTTTTTGCCAATTTTCAAACGACGAGTAGTGTATTCGATTTTTGAAAAGTTTCGGGATAATAAATCTCAAAAGCAGCGCTTGCAAATTTGTATACTATTTCGGCACCTTAGTTTGATATGGCAAGATATTGTTACAATCATTTAATGTCAATGCTTTTCGTGATCACAGTGGGTTTTTATTGACACAAGAAGAGTATTACAACTCGCTTATGGTTGAAAACAATTTGTTTAATTAAAAATAGAGACAAATCATAAATATTTAAATATATTTACTATTACTTACATAGGTCAGTGGTTCTTAACCGATGCACCGCGGTGCACTGGTGCACCGCGAACTTATTGCAAGTGCACCGCGAAAGAAAACCGAAAAAGTCGTTGGCGAAATTATGAAAGTTGACGAAAGAGTTAATATGATTTCGATTTAACCGAGTGGATCGCACGTGTTAAAAGCTGACCATCTCACTCTCGCATTTGAGGTCTCTTTTCACCAACAGTCAATCGAGGCGTTTCTCAGTATTTTCTTGAGCAGTATTGTAAACAATGTAAACAACAATAATTTCTTCATACTTAGAACAATTTAAAATATCATGGGAGTTATGTGAAGGAATATGTACGGATAGTGCTCCTTCAATGATAGGCTCATTTAAAGGATTTGTTACCCTTGCAAAGACAAGAAACCCTAATATTATATCTACGCACTGTTTTTTACATAGGGAATCATTAGTTTCGAAAACATTACCAGCAGCACTAAAACCCGTGCTAGATCAAGTTGTAAATATGGTGAATTTCATAAAATCAAGACCTTTAAAAACACGCATGTTTAAAAAACTTCGCGTTAATCTTTTTTCGAAATGAAGGTAAGGAAGATTTTGAAAAATGTCTTTAGAGATTTGTGTACTAAAGTGTCATATTTAGCAGATATTTTTAATTACTTAAATAACGTCAACACCAAGAAAAAAACGAAAATTTTTTGACACCCGTTGACAAATTGACAGGATTTCAGAAAAAAATAACTCTTTGGAAAAATCGAATAATAGGAAAAAAAAGTAGATTTATTTCCTTCACTTACCGAAAACGTCCCCGAAGGAATTATTTCCACAATAATAAAACATTTAACTTTATTGGAAGAAAAGATTGCACATTATTTTCCTTCCTTAAATTTAGAAAATTATGACTGGATTCGAAATCCATTTGCTACGACTGATACATCGCATTGTGGATTTTCATACGCCGAAGAAGAAGAATTAGTCTCATTGTCGACTGATAGTACTTTAAAAATTAAATTTTCCGAAATGACCATGGAGGATTTTTGGATTTCTGTCCAAGGGAAATATCCAGTTCTTTCCTTGAAGGCACTGCAAATTTCGTGACAGTTTTCAACATCATATTTGTGTGAGCTTGGTTTCTCAACAATAACTAATATAAAAACTAAAAAACGAGAAAGACTTACGAATTTAGATGAAGAATTAAGGGTAACTATATCAAATATTCGACCTAATATTTCCGATATCTGTAAACGCCAACAAGCTCAGGTATCACATTAATTGATTTTTGATTGATTATATAAATTCCATAAAGTTAAGCAGGGAAGTCATTTTGAGTGGGACAAAAATGCCCCCCTTAGATTTGCCACCCAAAGAGCACCTTCAAATATTAATATAATTTAAAAACACATTTTTTATATAATACAACTTAAAAATAAATATGTAAAAAATATGTATGTGTGTTTTGTATGTAACTGTCATTTTTTTTAAGTATGTAATAAAAATTATGTTCACAAAATTATGTTTTTCAACCTCTTAATTTTGGTGCACCGCCACTTTTTCCCATGGTTAAAAGTGCACTGTGACTTCGAAAAGGTTAAGAACCACTGACTTAGGTACTTATTATGGGGTTCGCTTGGGATTCGGACTATTTTTTAATATCATCAAAATTTTACGAAACCAAATTCAAAACGAATCCCAAATTATTCTGAAAACTAAATTCCTTTAGCTTGGATTCGAAAAAATAATACATATTTAAACACAGCCTGACAGAAAAGAATTACACACAACGGAATTTTTTAAATTATTTTGCTTAAAAAACATCGTTGACGCTTCAGATTTATTAAATGCTGCTTACCGTTTAAAAAAAGAGAGTTTGAGTAACTGAGTAACAAGCAGTTCTCGTAGAAAAAACATATGTTGAGATAAACTCCGTGAGAAGTCCATATGCTCAAAGTTGGGAGAGGACATAGTTTTAAAAAAATACGAACTATTCATTGTTTTTAATATATAAATTTGCTTAGCACATCACCTCTTTCAGCGAATAGTTTTTAAGTCGTCTTATTTTATATATTTTATGTTTTATTGTCGTAGCCCTGACCACGAAGATTATCAATTGACAAATTATGTTGGCTTAAAGAATTCAAAATTACCTCAGTCATTTTCACTCCAGTCGTTTCTTCGATGTTTATAAATTCCAAGAAACTTTCCTTAATTTCAACTTTTGAGTTGCCAAATTCAGAATCTTTTTCAATGTGCACATATCGCACAACTAGCGACATGTTCGTTTATATTACCTTCGAATAGGACGGTTCAAATGAAAATATATAATAATTCAGGCAAAGCATTAATGATGCTAAAAATAACTATGTCACATTAGAGTAACCGTAATACAGGGGGTTCGTAACATTATTGCGACTTCGGACCCATTCGAGTGTGAGAAGAATAGTGACAGGCGCAGGCCAGATTTTTTAAAAAACCAATTTTAAGTACATATTTTTTATTTTTATCTTTGTTTCCTGGGAAGCTTTACATATGTGCTAAATTCACGTTATATTTTTAATTTACCTTTACAAATTAGAAAAATACCACACAGTTACATTTTCGTGAAAACGTCTTCGATAAATTATTTCAATATATAAAATACAATTCTGATAAAATTTCGGTATTTTCTTAAATTGATACTTTGGAGAGGGCGCACGATAATAGCTCCAAGGACGCAATTGTGCACACGGGCACAAGGTTAAGAACCCCTGCCGTAATAGATAGATAGTATTATAAACATATATTTTGTTAGAAACCGTTGTTAAATTAATATTAATTAAACAGCGAATAATAATCTCGTTTTTCGTTTCAGATATTTTAGAATACTTGGCCTAAAAACACGAATAAATAATTTTCGGTACCATAAAGACCTTTACAGGCATTAAAACCTCCATTCGCAAATAGTAATTGATGTGCCGTTTAGTTTTTAAGATAATTTAATAGTATGTAGTAGCAACAAGCAAATCTTTAAAATTGAAAGAAAGCGTTAAAAAATATCTACAATCATAGAAAATGTATATTCAGAAATAAATATGGACAGCTATTTTTAACGAGATAATTAAGCAACCTAAGTTTTTTTCAGTTACATATATTCCAAATGATTATGTATTTTTATTTATATTTAAAAAAAATCCAACATTGGTCACTGAATTTTTAAAAAAAAATCGTACTGGTTGGTCCATAGCTTGGCAATAATTTATATTAATGTATATTTTTCAGTTACCTTTTGTTCAATTTGATAAAATAGAATGCACTGTTTGTTGGTTTTTTAGATACTAGCGTTGAAACTGACAACGAGATTCAACGTAGTTTCCACAGTGGAAATTTTCAGTAAAGGAGCTTTCAGCATTTGGCGTATATCCGTTATTGGCGCTTTGACAATTTTTCAGCGTGCTTTGTCTATCAAATAAATTTAAATAATGAAATCTTGAGGAGCAATTTGAAAAATTGATGCAATAAATCAAAATATCAGTATTTTATCATCCCAAAGTTGTAGGAACTAGAAATATTATGGTTTTACAAAACTCCTTTATTTCTTACGAGATTTTATTTTGTCATTAGATTAGATGTGGATTTAAAGGGCGGTATGTGAGGAAATTAATTTGGAAATGATAAAAAAAGCTGTCAGAAGTGGGATTCGAACCCACGCCCACAGAAGTGGACTGCGACCTGAACGCAGCGCCTTAGACCGCTCGGCCATCCTGACAATATGTGAAGGGAAGAAATTATATAATTCAGACTTTACACTTTAAGTATTTGTATCATACTGTTGATAAGAAAGTTTAAAATTATAATTAATATTTATGTTAAAAAAATTATAATATATATTATGTGGGCTCATTCCCGTTTGGTTATTCCATTCAATATTCACTCCAGGAATAAAACATAAATATTTAACATTTCTATTTAGGTTAGTCAAATGTTTCTGACATAGAGACAGACTCTAAATAAAAACTATATCATATACCTACTGTAAAACGGGGTGAATAGAGACAAAAACAAGGATTGCACTTTAGCACAACTTATCCTTAACAAGTATCCAATGTATTTTTTACTATGTATATATAATTTTTTACAATGACTATATTACTATCTCTCGAATGAAAAAACCAAACCAACTAAATGATTCGCCAAAATTCAAAAAAAACGTGTTTATGTTAGATGCCTGTGCATCCTTATTTTTTGACCCCTTATAAACTTCTCTTTTATTGCACGAAAATTAAAATTAATCATGTTTTTTTGGTTAAAAAGTACCGTAAAACGGAATGAATAGAGACTCGTATAGAATAGAGGTTCATATATTCCAATCATTACAATCTGTATTTTTGTCTCTATTCACCTGCCAAGACTCGATTTACCGTTTCTCCTCTCTATTCACCCCGTTTCAATGTGAATAGAGACATAGAACAAAATTGACTGTGTCTTAATAACGATAGTGAATATTTGAAAAATACTGTCATGAGTGTGTAGTAGACCATAGAAACAAGTTTCAAGTCATAGATATTTGAATTATGTGGTGCAGGTATGAAGATACATAGTCGTGAAGGGTAAAAAGTGTCTCTATTCACCCCGTCTTACAGTACATATTGGTCAACAGCAGTGATCAGCAACCAACCCAATCTAATTATCCTGAATTGAATGGCCCGAGAAACAATGTACCTGTAATGACATCTTTAAAATATCATTCAATAATTTATTTATTGCTAACCATATTTATATGAAATATTTCCCACCTCAGATTTTTTTATTGTTGAAACTTTTCATTTTATCATGTCTTTTACCTTTTTATTTTCTGTCTTATTCATTCTAATATAGTGAATAGTTTTTGTTTTTTGATTTATGTATTTTAATATTTTGCTAAATTAACTTTTAAAAAGTGTGTCAGTGTTTCTGTTTTATTTTATTTGAATACATGTCATAGTAAAAGCACATTATTGTTTTATCGATTTATTGAAACCAAAACATTTTATTTACTCAATGTTATCACATGAAATGAAATTTTACAATCCAAGTCCTTTGAGGATAGCCCTCTGAAGTGAGTTTGCATCAAATGAACAGAACCCATGGAAGTCATCAGTGTCAACAGAGTAAATCATAACACCAGCCAATTTTTTCTCCACAGCGTAATCAGTCTGAAAATAAGAAAGGAAAATATATTATATTGCTGGCTTCTTCTGAAGTGTCTATGAAATAAAAAACAAATTCAATGATTTGTAACAAACTTCAGTTGTGTTAACCCATTGTTTACGGTGCACAAATTTTTGCATTATTTCTAGGGTAATTGAAATACACCGTAAACAAAGTGTTAAGTGTCTCTAAATGTTTGCAAAATGTCTTATAATTCTCTATGGTCTAAAGCAGTGACGGCTGGTGACGGGGTGTTGGGGGTGCAAAGGAAGATTCAACCATTTTTGCAAGAGTTCTTTCCTATTCATTGGATTTTAAAACACTTCTATAGCATGGACTTTCAATTCAGATGTTTGCAATACCAAATGTTTCTCTTCCGTAGTACGGAAAAATAGTTGATACTTCCTTTTGCGCCCCCCAGCACCGCGTCACCAGCCGTCACTGGTCTAAAGTCATGTGGTTTTAAGAAATGAGCTGTCATCCTTTTTTCTGTAATGAGTTTATGGATGTGATTCAAAATATTATTTACTTTCTAGGAAAGGGAAACTAGTATCATTACATTCACTTTAAATATAAGATTGTTTGAATTGATACAATAATATCATTGGATAATTAATATCACTACATCCACAAAATATATTTTTGAAAGATTATTCATCCCTGGAAAGTACTTGGTGTCCATAGAAATATGATGCAACGTGTTCTCTCCTGAGGTATTAATTTGGATATAATAGTGAAATTTCAAACAAAACTGTAGCAGAAATAACTTTAAAACAATACCTTGGTGGCAACAGTTGCAGCATCTTCATAAGTTATCCATTGATCTCCTTTAGTTGCATAACTGCTGGCATATTCTGGTATATTGCTCTCAACAAACCAATCTCCTTCTTCGTGAATCATATCACAAATTTCATAGAATGCAAAGAAACCTGAAAAAAGATAAACCACGAATATAGTGACTTTCGCCTACCACTGAAAAAAGCTGAAATGGCAAAGCAGGAGTTATTTAGAAAACACCTTTTCTCCATCTGTCGGCTGTTTTGAGAATTTATGGAGTCAATCAAAAGTTTCCAACATTCCAGCAACCTGGATTTTATTGAGTACACTAATAAACATATTATTTCAACATTTTCTCATAAATACATAGAAAGACTGAGTAAATTGTATTACATTTAAGATCTTTATAAATTTTCTAAATCTTCAAAAGTCCACTACAGCTCGGTCTTGCTACAAAATAATGAAATTGTATTTAATAATATTTAAGATAAATTTCTTAATATTTTTATTAAGAAATTTAATTAATACAAGGTTAGGTATATCAGTCTTAGCAGGATTTCAAACAACTTAAAAGCGTTTCCATTATAAATAGAACATACCATCAAGGTTCGTATATGGTCCTGCTTTTCCGGGGCCAACAACTGGGAGACCGAGTCCATTTTCCTCAGGCTTTTCACTAGGACTTTTCAATGTGTAAGAACGTCCCGATGAAACTACTCCAAGAACCAACTTTGAAGGAGGGCATCCAAGTGAAAGCCATTTCTCCACACTTTCAGCCTGCAAATAGGCAGAATTCATGAACATGAATTAAATTTTTCATTTATCAACTAATTTCTTATTATTTCAAATTATAATTTATCTCTTTTTTTTATTTTATTTTATGTTTTAAAAACTAAAAGCAATGCTGAACATATTTATGTTAATATGATAGTAAAGTTGATGGCCGATTGTTCAACACTGTTGGCCTAGGTTGCAATGTTCACGGGTTCAAATCTTAGTATAAATATATGTAGTTACTTTCATAAATTGATTTATGCTTAAGTTTTAATAGAACCATAAAAAATAGCAACTAAGTATTATAATATATTACATGACACACAGAAAAGGTTTGAATGATCACTGGGAAATGCCAGATAAATATATAAATATTTAATACAATATTCCTTTCTTATCCGTTATGGATATATCATTAAAGCAATTAATATTTTCCCCATTACCAATAATTGACAGTATCCAGTATTATTAAGGTGAGAAAAGAATATTATTATGTAGAACTGTATCATTATAATTCAGATTAAATCTGATTGAGTACATGCAGGGATACTTCATTGCTTTTATTGCTTTAAATTGCAAAATGGATGATGAACAACAAAAGATTAACATACCACTGAACCAGCGTTTCCATCTCCAGCTTTTCTTTTAAGAGGAGCTAAGAAGCTGGTCGTGTCTGGTCTGTTGTAGTCATAAGTCATCAATAATATATAATCAACGTTCTCAGCTATGCCTTTCACATCATATCCTTGATCGACGACATCCAATGATGCTCCCACAGCCGTGCACACAAGTTTTCCTCTTACTGACAAACGAGCTTTAAGTTCTTTCAATAACAGGACAAAGTTAGCTTTATCTGCCTTGATTCCGCCTCTCTGAAACCAATTTATGAATATTTACTGTCACTTCTTGGTAGAAAGATTTGGCAATTTATAAGACTCAAGATAAGCGCAACTGATCCTGATTTTTATATTATTTTTTATGGAAGTAATACAAAAAATGTGTTTTATTTAGTATCAAAATAATATTGAAAAAGTTAAAAGATATTGCAAATAGTAAAGGTGGTGGAACAAGTCAAACTTTAAAATTACCTGAGTGGGATATTCCCAATCAACATCAATTCCATCGAAGCCATAATACACCAAGAATCTGAGAAGATGATCAATGAACTTCTTTCTGGATTCAGATGTTTCTGCCATCTGAAAAAAATCACATATTGGCGGTGTAATCAATAGTTAATTATGTTTTTATTTTTTAATTCACGGAAAACTTATGGAATAACAATGTTATCAGTTTTCCAATAAAAATACATGCTGCAATTACATATTACAATTACAATAACAAAAATGAATCAAACTTTCTCCAAATAAAAAAATTATGACTAATTTTTTTATCTTGCAAGATGAAATGGAAGAGAAAATATATCACTAACACTCATGTAAATATTTATTTTCAATGACTTAAACATTAAAAAACCAATATAAAATATTTTAAGCACTACAAAACTACTTACTGCTGTATTTTCAAATGTCTTAAATGAAACTATTACTTCAGTAAAAACTCTATATACTTTGTATAATATATTAAGGAAGATTAATTACTTCTTCTCTAATTATATGACATATGTAGATAGTCTTTCGAATTATTGATATAATATTTTTGATCACCTTGCCACATTTCAGCAAAAATTCATTTATCCCCTCCACTTTAATTAAATCACATCTTTTAACACCCTTTCTTCTTTCTTAACGTGTTCACTGTGAAGTCTAAGTGTAAATTGATGTGGTACCAATTACACTTAGATATCGAATGAGATGGTGAGTAATTTTGTGCTGAGGGCATGAGTAATCAATCCTCAACAATTAAATGAAACAGAAATTGCAATGGATCAGATAACACGCTTAGTGTGATATATATTATACGTAGTAGCATAAGCACCAGGCGCGTTTTCTGCATTGGATGTGCTAAATTGATGAAACGATGACTAAATACATTGAAAAACCAAAATATAGTATCTTATAACATACAATGGAATATTTTTCTGATCCTTCATTCCACCCGCCGATAGACAATAATGTTTTTAGGCAAGGATTTTTTTCTCTCAAATGATTGAATTTGTAGAACTGCTGATGAACACCAACTTCGGGTAAATCACTCTGAGGATCTAGCGAGAATATGACGCCGTCCAAATTCAGACCAGCAAACCCATAGACCATATGGGTGCATAGTGATGGATCTATATCCTCAACTCCAAATGCTCCAAACTTTGGACGGTAGATTGACCAACTCGCAAAATAGCAGAACACCACTTTATCTGAAATCAAAGCAATATTTTTCATGAATATCATGTATTTATTTTTCATAAATATGATCCATCAAAACTTGCACTGATATATCTGTAAGGCTTTTCAGCATAGTCTCTGGGACGTAGAGGGCTTAATAAATAAGTAGTAATATACTCAAAGATAATTTGAATTATAATTATAAATGTATTATCAGTAATTTATATAAGTCGATTTCATGAATGCTGTTGTTAATGTTGGGGATTATAAAGACACCCCAGAGAGATTATAATATTATCTTTATTCAAATCAACTATCAAGAGTTTCTTTAATGTGGCATGTTTTAGCAAACTGTTTGCGCTGAAAAGATTATTTAAATCTTCATATCTATGAATTTCATTATTTTATTGAAATAATAATCTTATATCTGACATTATTGGGCAATTCAATAATCCTTTGTGAAATTGTATCAACAATCAATCATTACTTTTTGACTTAATACTTAGGCAATTATAATAAAATATTAATTAATTGAATGCATTAAGGAGCTGCTTAATCTTATTAAAGATAGTATTAATCTTTTACAGTTTCAATAAGTAATATATAGATATCATTTTGTTTGAATCAATATATAAATCTACTAGGAACTATTCTAGCACAACTATATTTTTAGATAATTTTTTTAATAACTTTGATTATTCCACGTATTGTGTTACTAATTGTGACACGTGTTTCGCCTAATTCGAAGGACTTATTATCACAAATATTGCTTGAGTAATAAAGCAAGATTGAATCTAATATTTTAAAATGGTAAATTAAAAAATGGAGTTTGGGCTTTTTCTTTTTTACGGGAAGCAAGGAGGGGGTTATAGAAACAAAGCAAACAAATAATTATACTTCTAATGAAAGGTTAATCCCATTAGAAATAAATTAATGCCTCTGGGAGAGGCGAAACACGTGTTACAATTAGTAACACAATACGTGGAATAATCAAAGTTATTTTTAATTGTATATTAGAATGAACTCTCACAAAGTTACTGTTGATTCCATTGAAAGTATCAACTATTTTTGAGAGATTGTATAATACCATTAACTTTAAACCATCTCAATTTTGCTACCACCCTTAATGGCCACTAAAACTTCTTTATGTTTGATGATTTTTTTATATCAAATTGATCATTATATAGACCAGTGGTCGGCAACCTTTTGAGAGACTGGGTAAAAAAATTCAATTTTGAAAATTTCATTTGATAACTGAGTAAAAGTTTAAAAAAAAATTCTCAAAAAATAAAACAAATATATGTATGTGTACATAATGAAAAAATATGAACATGTATGTAAAATATGTACATGCATGTGTACACTTAAAAAAATGCTTACACACAATTTTTCAAATATGTGGTTAACTTGAGTTGAACACAGGAATCGAGATTTGCTAACGTCTATTCCGCAGCGTATTTTGGACACATTTCATTTGGGAAAATATTTGCTCACAAGAATACGTGGAACCAAATGCTAATAATAGAGCAAATGCAATTTTTTATTAGCACATTTTTTTTTGTGGTATGTCGTTCAGCCTGATGATATTGCATCCATGTGATTGTTTTCTGTGTTTTCGAGATGCTGTCTTATGAGATGAATTTATTTGTCCATAGAACTGAACATTTGAATTTAATGTATCCTTATTCTAGATTATTTATTCCCATTATATATGTATTTAAATATTGGTATTTTTATTGAATAAATAATTTTATGAAAAAAATAAAAATATTATCACATTTTTTTGGTGGGTAATTCAATTACCCACGGGTAGTAGGTTGCCGACCACTGATTTAGACTATTGAATGCTTTTTGGGATGGATCATTATAATTAATTTCGAAATTTCAAAATTATTTGGCACTGATAAATATGCATACCCTGGTAGTTATTTTTTTATTTATTTCTACACATGGAGAAGATTTTAGATATAAATTATATCACTTCATTAGAATGTAAGACATGAAATTGAAGATGCTGAAAATATATTACTGTTGATCAGCCATGATACTATTTATGATACCACGATGCACATACTCTATACCAGTGGTTCTCGTGTGTGGCCACGGTGCAATTTTCCGTGAGAGCCACTGCTCTTTACACAAAAAAAATAATTTCGATTATAAATAGTGAGATAGTATGTATGCATATCATCTCCATAGATGATTGATACCACAATGCCAGCTTATACCAGATTCAATAGTGTTACAAAAATTATGTAACAATATGAACAGTGTCTCAATATCGACGGTTGACAAAAAATATGACAAATAAATTGATTTGGCTTCTTGGAAAATTGGGAGTTTGTGTTATGCCAATTAATAAATAAATATTATTAGATATTTTTTACCAGTTTGGCATTTTATTTCTTCGGCTGCAGTCTGGGTAAATCCTTGTAATACAAAAGTGGCACATAACACCAAAAACAATATACTGTTTGCCATGGTTGCAGCGTGACACTATGCGAGCACAATACTATACATGAAACTGAAAAGATATCTACATGTCTTTTATAAAATATAATTAGCGAATAATTTTAATTGATTCTATGTTATCATGTTATCATAGACTATGTTATCAATTTTTTTATTAACTTTAATGAGAATCACTTGTTGAGATGGTAATCTATATGATATTAATCTGTACCAGGAAATTTCAGAATTATCAGTGCAATAAAAATTAATCAGGCAATAAATTATTGTAAAAAAATATTAGATGAATTCTTAAATTTTTCAAACATTTTGTTCAATATGACATAAAAACTAATTTCCATTACTTAAAAAAATAAAACATTACATCATACTATTACCGTACTATTATGTATTTTGATTGAGATCATGACCATTTTTGCTCATCGCAAGCATTGTCAACTGATTAGCACCAACAAACGATCGTGAAGAGTTTCTTATCATTTTGATGGTTTCGGCGGTAACTTTGTGGAAGTTTATTTTAATATAAAATTTAAAATAACTTGGATTATTCCACGTATTGTGTAACTAACTTCGTTTAATTTTCGCTTTATTTTATAGGAGAATGCTTTAAGTTTGGGAAACATTGCTTTCTTATAATCCATCTCCAATCTCTTAAAGCCGCTTTTGAGAAAAAAAATCATCATACTTTATCTGGAGTAGGTGACAAAAGTAATGCTATTGGAAGTGACTGGAAACTTTGGATTGTACCCACCTGCCTTGTTGCCTCATAACATCATCTATTATCTGCATCAAAACATTTATAGAATTTCCATTGCTGTCTAAAGCAGTACTTCCCAAACATTGTAATCAAAAACCCCTCAATCTGAAAAAATAAGCCGTGGCCCCCCTGAACAATAAACAACTTTTGTGTTGTCAAAATATTTATTTGACGTTAATTATTTCAACTAAGCCATACATAAGTAGATGTTGATATTTTATAAAAAATTGGAATTTATAAATTAAATAAAAAAAACCACGTAGTTTCTTCATAAAATGGATGCCATTGCATGTTTTTGCATAACAAGTCAATATCTGGTTCAATCTCAGAAACGATAACTTGCAAAGAATCTTCCATAGTCTCCGTGGAAAGACATGACCTGTGCTTATTTTTATTATAATTAATGACTAAAACTCTTTTTCACATAGGTATGTAGTCGCATTAGGAATAAGTAAGTAGTATATGTCTTCTTTTGCAGTGGATAGATATTTTTGCAGTGTAACTGATGTCTCTGGAAGAGACGAAACTCATGTCACGAATAGTTACACAATACGTGAAATAATCTAAATTATTTTAAATTTTAAATTTCTTTAAAAGTTAGGTTGTTTATAAAGATATGGAAGCATAAAAAACCCCACTTCTTGATTTTCTACAAAAGTGTTTCAAGTGTGTTTGATCTCAAAGAAGAGATTGCATTTTTTTTTAAAACTCATTATGAGTAGGCAAAATAATTAATTTAGAAAAAATATCTTATTTCTTGCCATTGTTGTCATTGCTTACCATTGAAACAATATCTAATTACTTGCCATTGTTGTTGATTTTTTTAAGAAACTTTAGTAATTTTAATTAATCAATGCAAGAATCACACATTCATTTCCTGATTTATCCATTTATATTTAGTGAAATACTTTCTGCGGAATTAATAAAACAATCATATTCAAATAATTTAAAAA
>JAHFWI010000225.1:0-16719 GCA_028554975.1 Himalopsyche kuldschensis | reverse complement strand
CCTTGCTTTTAAAAAAATTCCCGGTTTTTTGAACCGGGGCCTTTTTTGGGGGGCCCGGCCGAAAACCCAAAACCCCGGGGTCTAAAATCTTTGCGGCATCAAAACCCTTTCACAAATCTGCCGCCGCTTTGCCATTTTCGTAATCGCCAAAAAGCCCCAACCTTTTTATAACGATAATATAAATTTACAATATACTGATTCACAATATTTTAGTTTTGGTAATCTTCTAAACGATTTTTGCAATGGTATCAACTGTATTTTTCCATAATTTCTGCCGACCTCGACTCACTAAGTCTTCACGTACTGAGGTAATTAATTCATTTAATTTTTGAGTTAAACTATCGAGTTGATACGTTTCACAAAAACGGCTTGACTATTTTTGGTCGATAAACTTTGCCAACTTCATCCAAAATTGTTGATTCAACAAGGTCATAAGTCGCCGACGCATCTGCCATAACAAGACACAAACCCTGTTGACACGGCATCTAATTGACTCGACGATTCGCCAAAGGTAAAACTGCTAAATCTGCTGCTTGATAATATTGTGGCAAAGTCAAATGCGGCTGCATCGGCAAAATTAGAAACTTTCCTCAGTATTTTGCAAAACACCGTCTTCACCTTCGCCAATAAATAAAGCCTTGATTTTCAAACCTTTATCGCGCAGATTTTGACAGCTTGCGCCAAAAGGTCTGTGCGGCGCAATTTTAAGAATTTTCCTGTATATATGCACAATATTTCATCGTCTTTGACTCCAAGTTCTTTTCTGATGTGCGTTCTGTTTTCCAAATTAGGTGCAAAAATATCGGTATCAACGCCCAAAGTTGTCACTTTTAGCTTTGATTTTGGCACACCAAAATATTTTTGGGCAACATCGGTGGCATCAGTCGTCACACAAAAGCATTTTTCTGTGAACCACGAAATGAAACGTTCCCGCTAATGTAAAACTCGAAAAAGTAATCGGCGTTTCCAATTGAAGTCAATATGCGCCTGTGGTGTCGGAAAAAGAGCGAGGTAAGAAGTGTGATTGGCGGTGAATAATTTGAAAGGTTTTTTGACCCGAAATTTGGTCAAAACAATGCGCAATGTATCCCAATCGGCATGTATAAAAGTATGGACAATATCGGGTTCAACTTGTCGAATAAGGGTCGTTAAACCAATGATACTGATTTTTTTACGTATGGTTTCTGAAAGGTAATCTATGAACCGTTACGCCATTAAATTGTAGGTTTGTTCCTCTACAATCGGTTCACCGAGGTATGCACCGTAAGCGTCGCGCCAATAGGTCTGATTGTAATAAACTTGTGCCGTCGAGGTGATGACATGCACCTCATGCCCCAATTTTACGAGGGCTTTCGGAAGGCAATTTTCAAGGTAGCCCCATGCCTTCGGAATGAAGAAACAAAATAATCTTCATAAATGACCGTTTTGCGCTATCGTTTCATTTTTACGACAAAAAGTACGGTTTAGTTTAACTTATTCCAATTTTCTCCCGTTTAAGCCATTAACACACTATCCAAGCAAGAGAGGACATATTTAACTTCTTCTTCTGATAGTTTTGCATTGTTTGAGAGGACGGCAATATCTGCTTTTTTGACCTGCCATGCTTTTTAACTGCTTTATAGCCCGTCTCTCGAGTTCAAGAGCTTCTTCGGCTGTTAAGCCACAAATATCAGCTAATATTTCTGAATTTTGTCCTCTAAAATATCCGCGTAAAAAATTTCGGCGAGCGTTAAGTTTTTGCCGTGTGCTTCACCAATCGCTTTACGTGCTTCACCAATCGCTTTACCGCGTGCTTCGCCTATTGCTTCCCATTTATGTCCTAATGAAAGTCGTGCAACCATTTTATCTTGTTTTTGATTAGGTGTTAAATAATTATCAAGCATACCCTTGATATTAGTTTGAGAATTAAAATTAAAAATTAAAAAATGCTCACGTAACATTTAGCTATGTAGGCATTTTAATTCCTAATTTTTTAATTTTAATTCTCAACTATTGCCGCACCATCGCCACAGGCATTGCACCACTAAACTCCCCACTAATCGTCGGTGTTTGTGCCGAAGAGGTATGTGCGCACGTTTTTATACACAAAATCATAAATTTCGCGCATTGTGACGATTTTATTGCCGTCCACATCGGCTTCACCTTTCAGTCCACGGATGAGATAATGGCTAAAAATACCTGAACGCAAACCTTGGTCTTCAAGCGAATACTCTTGACTTTTTGAAGACATAAACAAAGCCATGCCGCCTTCTATTGCATCGAAGGCTTTATAATAAGTTTGCAATTGTGGCAAGTGGGTTTGAGAGCCAACAATGAACCCGGAAAACACGCATCGGCGATACAAATTTTGTGTTTTTGCTTTGCTTTGTTCAAAAATAGAGATTTCGGTGTGCAACAAGCGGTTGTTGATGCCGTCAAAGTCTTGTAAAAAACGAACCACCAAACCATGTCCCGAAAATAGAATACAATCACGTCATTTTCGTCCGCTTTTTAGCAAAACTTGACGCAAGGTTTGCAAAAATATTGACCCGCGTTGCGTCTTCGTCCACAAAACTTTCACTTGTTTGTCGGGCAATGCACCACCTTCAGGGCTTTTCAAAAAACATAATATTGGTACGCATCGTCGTCCGAATATTTCAAAACGAACATCGTCAAGTCCAACACCGACCACAACGGCCCAAATTTTCACCCTCGGGGCTTCTGTCCACATCAACAGGCGTGTTTTGTAATTTTACTGTTTGACGGAATGTCGCCAATCGGCGACCATATTCCTTATTACCGACACGATGCGCCCGTTTGAGTGATACATCGTGCCTTCGCCTTGCGGTGCATGACGCTCAAAACGACCTACATATTTGTCGCCATTGACATACATACACGTACCTTGACCTTCCGGGAACGCCGTCTTTAAATTCGCCTGTCCACTTTGAACCATCGCCATACGAAAATGTGCCTTTGCCGTTTTTGCAATAGTTTTGTTACAATCTTGGAGTATTTCCGTCGTATTTGTGGGTTTTTCGGCAATTTTACCCCCTCATGCGTACCGCTTGACAAGCCAGTATTTTGAGTGTTTGGTTGTTCAATTGACCATTTGTCCATGTTCCGTCAAAGTGCCATCGGTGCGGTTATTTTGCCGCGTCCGTGGCGTTGATTTGCTTGCCATTCACCGGCGTATTTTCGTTGTTTTTGTAGGTCATTATGCCTTTGCCATCAAATTTTCCGTTGGCAAAATTACCGTCGTAACGGTCTCCACTAGCAAAATATACGTGCCTTGACCGTGCGGTTGGTCGTTTTCCAATTGCCAACATATTTGTTGCCACTTGCAAAAGCCATTGTGCCTTGACCCGAAAATTTGTTGTCGCGGCAAGCACCGCGAGTATATTTTTATATCCGTAAAGGTATAAATGCCAATGCCTTCGCGTTTGCCATTGACCCAATCGCCGTTATAGCGGTTGCCGTTGAGCAACACAATTAAGCCTTTGCCGTGGAGTTGAGCTTTGCGAAAATCGCCTTGATATTTGCTGCCATTTTCAAATTGAAAAGTGCCGCGTCCGTTTTGACAATTACCTTCAAGGCATTGTGCAGTTGTGGTTGAAAGGTAAGCGAAACATGCCATTACACTCAAAATAGTTTTCATCTCTGTTATTTTTTTTAGAAAGATTTAAGTAATAAATGATTTCTTATTTGTGTGTAAAGTGTAATTGCGATATGTGAATTTTTAAGTTTTGTTAAAGAAAAAAATATTTTAGAATTTGGGAAAGAAATACGGGTAATAAAACCGTTTTTAAAATAATTATTACCTTCGTATTATTAAAAAACATGTTAAAGAAATCAAAATAAATGAGCGTTTCGTTTGGTTTTGACTGGTCTTTTAATAAGACCAATGTGAAGCGTCAACTGTCTGCGTTTGTAACATTTGAACTGGAGAAGGTTTTAGATGAAGATAAAAACAAAGAAAATTTAGAACATCTTTCTTTAAATAAGCCGATTGCACAATTTCTTGTCGAATAATATTTTTGCCATAAAAATCGGGCGATTTCTACAAAATCACCGTTCCAAAGACCATAATTCATGAAACTCTTTCAATGATGTAAAACGGTCTTTTTCATAGTCTAAACTAAAGTCAATATCCCAAAAAACACGTTTTGAGACATTGGGCTTGGCAGCTATTGTTTCTGTTATTACATTTTTTTTTTCCTAACATTTTTTATTTATTTTCTTGCAAAATTAGTCATTTTTTCTGTAAAATTAAAAATGTAACACGCAATTTGTTCGTGCGTGTCGTTTTTGCACACGCACGGAACAAGTTCCGTGCTACCAACATTATCGTTGCAAATAAACGCTGCTACAAGTATTTTCCCATCTCCAAAACTCAAATACAGTATAAAAAATAATCACCCGCAGGTAATCCTAAGCCCTCAGTATTTTTTGACCGCGCCAATCCGTTTATAAGGTTCTGCGATAAAACCCGTTGACCCCAGCGGTTGTAAATATCCATTTTGTTGTTCGGGTATTTATTCCAATCAACTTCAGGAAAATCAAGGACATCGTTTTGCCATCACCATCAGATTGTTATGGCGGTTTCGATTTTGTCTAACAAACCTTTTACCTTTCACATTGACATTGACAGTTGCCGTATCACATCGTTTTTGCAGGTTTTATGGCATATTTCGTAACTAAATGTCACTAAACCGCCACTTGAACGGGGCATGAGAACGCGGAAAATATCGCCTTTTTTATCACAGAACCAATATTAGGCTGTCGTTTGATTGTTACGTCCACCGCGCTCGCAATATTGTCATTGGCTAAAAATTTGACTTCCGTTTCGTTGCTATTTGCGGGATTTCGGCATCATCGTCAACGGCGTTTATTTTTGGGCTTAATGACAGTTGTATCGGTCTGATGTGCGGACAACCAAAACGCATTGACGGTGGTAATCGTTGTAAAGACCTGCTTTTTTTACCCATTTCAAGCTCGTTGGCATTTGAAAGAGTCTTTTTGAACACAAAGTCACAAACACGCGTCGCTTCGCCGTTTCGCCATTATTTTGAACAACAAAACCTGGCAGTTGTCTTTGCAATTGCGGGTGTCGGTGACGGTCAAAGTATAATTTCCACCAATGATATTTGTCAGATTTTGTGTTGTTGCGCCATTGTTCCACAAAAACGAGACATTGCCCCGTGCCACCGACAATACTCGCAATTGAAATAAATCCTTTGCCGCGTTGACAACTATCGCGCCCGATTGTTGACGCACCAATTGTTAAAGCTGAAGGTTCGGCAATTGTCCACGCACTTGCTCCTGCTGTCGGTTTACAGCCTTTGCTGTCCGTGACTTGGAGTTGATAATCGCCTTTTTGAGGTTGCTGATGTTAAGGCTGCTGCTGCTCAACCATTCGAGCTCGTCCAATTGAACGTATAAGTTGGCGTTCCACTATTTACAATTGGGCTAATTGAGCCGTTGTTTTGTCCATTATCAAATATTAACAACCGTTGCGCTGCTTGGAAATTGTTGGTAAAGCATTGACTGTCAAGTTCGTAACGCGAATTGCTGTCGCAACCGTTTGCGTCCGCACGGTGTCGCGGTAAACCGTATTTACTGAGGGGGTGACAATTTGCCCATTCGGTAAAGTATGATTTTGACCTAAACAAATATTTGGATTGAGCGTCGTTGTCGTCGGATTGTTACCCGTCGTAACCGTTACATGACGCGGATAAGGCTGTCGCAACCACTCCGATTGCGCAAAGTACGGTAATTTGTGGCACTATTGACAACTTCGCCCATTCGGTAAAGTAAACGTTTGACCGCCGCACAGGACAGGATTTTGCGTTGTCGTTACCGCCAGGGCGAAATCGTGAGCCGTGTAACAATTAGGCTGTCGCAATTGCGGATATTGCGGGCAGCATCTCTATAATTACCTGCCACATTGACCAATTGACCCGATGCCAAACGGTAGTTTCGACCTGCACAAATCGCCGTGTCAAGGCTTCGATTAGGCGTGCTGCCTGTCACAACAACTGTTGCCTAAGACTATAAAAGTGTCAAAAAGGCGCGGCAGTGAGATTCACTTCTGCCGTATGTCGCTGCATCACAGGCAAATGCCCTCAAAATCAGCTTATTAACTTACTCGAATCGAAGCGCGCACCGTTTTTTAAACCATACATATTTATTCGTCGTCAAACCTGCGTCAATGCCTAAGTTGTCAATTGGCCTCAGTCATTTGGTAGGTTGTGTCTTTGAAAATGTAGTCTTGGCGGGCGTAAAACAAACGATTCGCGGATGTTGCAAACGGCATGTTGGGCAAAAATATCTTCAAAGTTAAACGGTTGTTTATGAAGTGCATCACCAACGGTTATCGTGCATTTGTAAAATCGAGCCGATACCACCGATTGAATCTAAATCAACAATATTAAGGCGTCGGATTGCTACCATTGAGGCTCAATTTATTAAACTTCAGTATGACGATTTTTTAAACTGTCTAATTCCAAACCGTTTGGCTCAAAGCCCCTTCTAAAAGATTGGCTGAAAGGTCTAAATGACCCAGTTTTTTAAATTTTGTAAAGAACCTAAAACGTTTAAATTCGTCAAATCATTCGTAAACGGCAATTGTCGGCGATTAAATAGCCTAAATTTGTCAATTCACCCATTTTGAAAGGCAAAGCGGCGTTGAAATCGTTGCCGCCGATATTCAAACCTGATAACTGTGTCAATGTCCAAAGCGAGTCGGGCAGGGGCGATTTCAAACCACAACCATAGACGTGAAAATTTGTCAATTTCAGTATCATTGACGGCATTTGGCAACAAACTATCCGTCATTGCAATATTGCCCGATAAAAGAGGATAACCAATTCGACATATTGAAAAAAGTTCGGCAATTGACCCCGCAGGTTGTGCCCACGCAGCAGCATCGCCTTCGCAAAGCCTTTGTGCCGCCATCAAATCAAGCCCCGTTACGCAGCCTGTTGCGGTGGCACAACGCCATACCATGTGTGCATGGGTTGGGTCAAAATCCACTTGTTTATCCAATTAGCCTGTCTGTTGCATTGTACAAATCGACCAAAGCCAACGAGTCACGGGTACGGCAACCTAAATCTAACACAGTACACGCGCCTTCGCCATTGTTCCAATAATTGGCTATATTTGGGTGTTTAAACCACACTATTTCTGGAAATAGAGCCGCCATTTGCACCAATAAGCGGGCAGTTTGTTTTTATTGCTGAAGGAATACAACCACTTAATTGATTGTCATTTAAAGTAAGGTTTCTCAATTTTGGCAAATTAAAGCTCGGTATATTGCCTGTCAATTGGTTTTTTGTCTATATAAAGTTCTTGTAAATTGGGTAAATTTAAATTAGGAATATTGCCATTTAATCTATTTAACTGTAATCCAAGAACTTTTATTTTTTTTGGCAAACTAAGATTTGGGATATTGCCTGTTAATTGATTGACAACACAGGATAGAAATGTCAAATTAGGCAAACTAAAATTCGGTAGCGCACCACTCAACTGATTACTTTCTAATTGAAGATACTCTAGATTAGGCAGATTAAAATTAGGTATAGCACCACTAAGCCGATTGCCTGACAATATCAAATACTGCAAATTGGGCAAAACAAAATTGATCGCACCACTCAATTGATTACGCGACAACGAAAACGTTTGCAAATTGGGCAAATCAGGTTCGGTATTGTGCCAATTAAATTATTACCATTACTGTATAGGGTCAAAACAATCAGTATTTCGTCTAAATAATACATCTTACACAGCCTAGGCGTTTCAAAGTAACACCGTACCAAGTGGTCATGGGTTGGGTCAAAATCCATTTTTGTCCAGTTTGCGCCAGCCGTTGCGTTGTACAAAGCGATAATTGTAGGGAATCGCTTGAACGGCAAGATGGCGGCGTTTACGACAATCGTTGCATTTCTGCTATACAAGGTCAAAAGTGACGCAGTAGGATTCGTTATTCGAGCATGTCCAAACACCAGCATCCCGTCAAAGCAAGGGCATTAAAAAACCCGTTTGTTATTGCCAACAATAGAGTCTTGAAAATATTGTTTTTATACCATTTATAGATATTTCCAGTCATCGAAGCGTCAAAACCGAGGTCTATACTGAGGGGTCGCCGACGTTTTTTAATGGTGTAGGTTGTAGAAAACGGAGTCTTGTGGCGCGTAAATTTTTATTTTGTTATGGGCGGTACATTTGGCAAAATGCCATCGAAAGTATATTTATTGTTTTGGCAACTAAAACTTACCGTTGTTTGAATAACAGGAATAGCACTAATTAATCGATTGTCAAGACATAGTTTTTTTTTTTAAATTTGGGTAATTAAAAATTCGGAACAGAACCGCTGAATTGATTGTTACTCAGGCAGAGTTCTTCTAGTTTAGGTAAATTGAAATTAGGGATACTACCCGTTAATTGATTGAAATGAACATCTAATTGCAATAAATTAGGATAAATAAAATTAGGAATAATAGCACTATTCAATTCGATTTTTATAAAGAAATAGGTATTCTAATTCAGGAAAACTAAAATTGGGTATCGTGCCTGTCAATTCGTTATGTCTAAGATAAAATAAGCCAATTGAGGGCAATGTAAAACTGGGTATTGTGCCACTTAATTTATTAAGATTAAGCCTAAGTTCACTTAAATTAGAAAATTGAAAATTAAGGACATTGCCTGTTAATTGATTATTGCCTAAATCAAGATATTCTAAAAGTGTTAAATTTAAAAGGCTATTAGGCAAAGAGCCATTTAATTGATTATCATGTAAATAAAGGATTTCTAAATTTATTAAATTGCCGATACTAGATGGTATTGTGCTTGATAATGTGTTGTAGGTAAAGACAATTTTTTTCAGTGCGGTCAAATTCGCCGATTGAGGTCGGTATTGTACCTACTAAATTATTAGAATTAAGGTCTTTCTACACATCCTTGAGAACCACGCCGTACCAGTATCAATTGGGTTTGTGGTCAACAATTTGTTTGTTTGTCCAATTCGCACCGCCTGTGGCATTGTACAAAAGCGACTAATTGCAAGGGAATCATTTTGCGCGGCATGTTGCCACCACGGCATTGACGACCACCGTTGCTTTTTCGGCTAAATAAAGTTAAAAGCGGCGCAGTCGGATTCGTTATTTCACAAGTATAAACACCCGCGTCCGTTGCCAATAAACTATTGAATGCAATCTATTATTTCCTGTAATTGATGGAGTTAACTGAATACCATTTTAAAACCAAGTATAAATATTTCCAGTCATCGCACCGTCAAAACTGAGGTTTATACTGAAGGGGGTCGCCGACATTTTTGTGTAGGTTGTTGTCGTAAAACAGAGTCTTGTGGGGTGTAAGCAAAAGCGGTAGCATCTGTAAAATTTAAAATACTCGTTGGTAAAATACCATCAAATGTTAAGCGATTGCCTTTCATCCACAATTGAGAAATAGGCTGACTCATAGATGATTGACGGGGCAAAGAATCAAAATCATTGTCTTCAATTTTGAACTCCGTTAGTCTAGGCATAGCCGTTAAAATGGTACTGTACCCGTCAGTGTGGCTTGAACATGGTATTTGACCAAACTTGGGAGGTTGGAGATAATTGGGTAAGAGATATGAAAATTTATTGTTTCCAAAGAAAGTTCTTAATTTTGGTAAATTCAAATTGGGCATTGGTACTTATATTGTTCGTATTGATATAAAATACGTCAAATTGGGCATCGCCGTTTGACTCCCAATAATTCCGAAATTGTTGTTGCCCAAATTCAAAGTATCTAAAAAGTGGCATCCCCGTAAAACTTGGAATTATGCCGTTGTTATTGTTGTTGAAGGCGCAAATGTTTCAATTCCGAAAAACCCAGATTGGGAAGACCGCCTGTTTAGGTTGTTGGCAAATAAATTGATTTCTGAAACACAACCTTGTGCATTGAGAATGACACCGTACCACGTATTTATCGGATTTGATGTCAACCAATTTGTTTTGTTTTGTCCAACCCGATACCACCTGTTGCATTGTACAAATCAACCAAAAGCGAGAGAGTCTCGAGTACGGCAATTTGGTACGGCAAGATTCACCACAACCGTCGCTTTTCGGCTATACAAAGTCAAAAGAGGCGCAGTCGGATTCGTTATTTCGGCATGTCAAACACCTGCATCGGTCAAAGCAAGGGCATTGAAAACCCGTTTGTTATTACCAACAATAGAGTCAACAAAAACATTGTTTTTATACCATTTATAGATATTGCCAGTCATGGAAGCGTCAAAAACCGAGGTCTATACTGAGGGTGACGGTTTTAATGTAGGTGGTGGCGGTGAAAACGGAGTCTTGTGGGGCGTAAGTTTTATTTGTTGCGGGCGGTACATTGGGCAAAATACCGTCGAAAGTGAATTTATTATTTTGGCATTGAAAATTGGCAGTTGTTTTAATAATAGGGACAGTACCAGTCAATTGATTAAAATGTATCCAAAATTGTGTTAAATTAGATGAATTAAAATTGGGTACATCGCCACTCAATTGATTGTTGTCAATAGAAAGGTTGACTAAATTGAGCAAATTAAAATTAGGTATGCTTCCAGTCAGTTGATTTCTACTGAGAATGAGAGCGGCTAGATTAGGCAAATTAAAATTAGGTATGCTACCTGTGAGCCTGTTCCTATCTATTAAAAGACCAACCAAATTAGGCAAATTAAAATTGGGTATGCTTCCGCTAAATTGATTGAATTGAGTAAAAGTTGTTGCAATTTTTTGTAAATCAAAATTAGTATGCTGCCACCAATTGATTGAAACTGAGTGAAAGTTGTTGCAAATTAGGCAAAGTAAAATTAGGTATGCTGCCTCAATTGATTGGAAGTGAGACCAAGAATTGCCAAATTAGGCAAATTAAAGTTAGGTATGTTTCCACTCAATTGATTGCCACTCAATGTCAAATTTTGTAAAATTTGCCATATCTAAATTAGGTAGTGTTCCAATAAGTCGGTTGTTACTTAAATCAATTCTTGTCACACAGCCCGATGCGTTAAGTGTAATACCATACCATGTATTTATTGGATTTGTGCTTAACCAATTTGTTTTGTTTGTCCAGTTTGCGCCAGCAGTTGCATTGTATAAAGCGACTAATTGCAAGGGAGTCGTTTGCACGACACGTTGCCACAACGGCATTAACAACCACCGTTGCTTTCGGCTATACAAAGTCCAAAAGCGGCGCAGTCGGTTCGTCACTTGGCAGGTATAAACTCCTGCATCGGTTGTCACTAAACTACTGAAAGTCAAGGTGTTATTACCTGTTATGGTTTGAAAAAAGTGTACCGTTTTTATACCATTTATAGACATTTCCGTCACCGAAGCGTCAAAACCGAGGTTTACTGAGGGTCACCCACGTTTTTTTAGTGTAGGTGGTTTCCTGGTGAAAAACGGAGTTTTAGGTATGTAAGTTGCATTCGTATTTTGGCAAAGCGGCAGTTGCATAAGGCAATAGGTCTTCAAAAGTCAGTCGATTTGCGCATTACAACCAAAATATATACTGGGTTTGTTAAATTGAATAAGACCATCTAACAGGTTGTTGTTAACATAGAGTAAGCCAATAGTTGTGCCATTAAGATTGGGTAAACCTGTGAAGTTTGTTATTTGAGAGGTAGAGTCCCCAATTTTGGCAAATTAAAATTGGGAATAATGCCCGTTAAAGCATTCGTGCTTAGATATAAATTCAACTAAATTAGGTCGTAAGCGTCGGAAGATTGATAGGTTGTTTTGTTTAAATTAAGTTCAACCAATTTAGGCAGATTCAATTGAATCGTACCTATCAATTGATTTCGAGAAAAATTCACATTTACCATACTATCGGGAAGCCCCAAACCTGTTATAGAGCCTATCAAATTATTACAATTCCAAACTTGCCACACAGCCTTGTGTCGTAATGCCTACCATACCAAGTATCTATCGGTCTTCCCCTGTTCAATTTTGTTTTATTTGTCCAATTTGCGCCGCCTGTGGCATTGTATAAAGTCACCAATAGTAAGGAGTCATTGGCACGGCAAGGAGACACAACGGCGTTTACAACCACCGTCGCTTTTCGGCTATAAGCGTCAAAGACGACGCATTTTGGATTCGTCACTTCACGTATAAACACCCGCATCGGTTGCCAATAAACTATTGAATATCAGCCTGTTATTACCTGTGTTGGTTTGGAAAAGTGTGCCGTTTTTTATACCATTTATAGACATTTGTCGCTTCTCTGTCCACCGAGGTTGATACTGAGGGGGCACTGCTAGTTTTATTGTACGTTGTTTCCGTAAAAATCGAGTCTTGTGGGTAATAAAATATAAACGCCATTCTGATTTTGTACCTGTCGAATTGTAAATAATGGAGGCGTTAAATTTACTGATATTGGGCAAAATATCGTCAAAAGTCAAACGATTTTCCTTTCACCGCAATCGCCTGCAATTGGTGCTAACCGACAAATTGGGCAAGCTGTCCAAATCATTGTCATTCAAAATCAAATATTGCAATAAAGACGTATTGCCACTTGGCAAACTTGGCGACCGTTCCCGTGAGGTTGTTTTGTCCTAAACCGAGGGTTTGAATATTCGCCAAATTCATCAAAGCGGACGGATGCTGCCCGACATATTCACGCCTTCCAATTGACAGGTGTAAATATTGTTCCAATAGGTATAGTCCGTCGGAAAAACTGACGCTCATCGCGGCGTTATTGATAAGGCTAACCATTTCCAAATTCTCAAACTCGCCAAACTACTGAGGGTTGCGCCGCCCATGTTTGTGTTGTGAACTGCGGACATAATCCAGTTGCCGCATATTGAAAGCGAAGGCAAAGTGCCGCTCATGTAAGTATTGCTCGATAGGTCAAAGCCGTGAGGTCTAACAAATTTTGAAAATCTGTTGCGGGTGTGTTCGGAAATGCACCATCGGTTCCACGCCCACTTAGCCCCACAAAACGCACATATGACTCGTAACACCGCTGATAAGGGGTGAAAAATGAGGCCCGAAAAAAGGCAACCACGTCGTTATGGGACTCGTGAGAACCCACGGGCTTGTCCATGCAGCACCACTCAAACCTGTGTATAAAGAGCGCAAGGCAATAGAGTCGCGGCTACGGTTGTATTGGCAAGGTGAGATGAAAATCCAAAGTTTTGCGCGCCCACGTCCATTTTTTCGCGGCGGCAATACGTGGTGGTGGTGACAATGACCATAAAATCGCCCGAAAGTGAAGTTGTCAATGAATACGTTCCACTCGCACCCGGGTTGTAGAACCCGTCGAACAGGTGACAGTTGCCCCAACAATAGGGAGTTTCCTGTTGTGGCATCTAATATTTTACCCGTAATCGTTTGTTGCGCGAAAGCGGAAGTGATAAACGAAAACGTCAAAAAAATTATATAGGAGTAATTTTTTCATTGAGTGATTGTAATTTTTGTTTTTACACAAATGTAATTTTGTTTTGTAATTCTTATTTTATTTTCAATATTTAAAACGCTGATAATTCATTTAAAAAAGAGCCGTAGGCTCGGCGATATGTAACCGTGGATGATAATCCACGGAATAAAAATAAGGGATAATATCTGCAAAACCACGGAGTGGCATTTTAATACGGTATTTAACAATGCCGCCACTCCGTGGCTTAAATTTTACCTCATTCTTGTGTTCCGTGGATTCGCATCCACGGCTACAAGAATGTCAATCCTACGGATTTTTACTCATGGTCAATGTGGGTATGCTATTTTTTTGTAACGCGCCTAACCAATAATCAATAACCAATAACCAATAATTTACTGCGTGTCTAAAGCAAATGCCACATTAAACTCATGTGTTGCCCAAAATGATTCAAAAAAATTGCCCCACGTATAACTTTGTAACCGAGTTTAAAGTCCGAAATTCCGTTGGAATATCTAAACCCGCTTCATTCAACAAAAGTGGTTGCGGTTTGTAATCGGTCACAACACCCGCGCCAACCCAAAAATAATCCATTGGCTGCACTTTACAATGAAAAGACGATTGTAAACGCACATTTTTCGACATAACGCGCGACCATGTTGAAAGCTCAACATAGCCATTGTCACTCGACGGCAACGGCACATAATAGCCCAAAAGACCATAATAATGTGGCAAACGGCGCCCCTAAATCGTCGGAAATCTGAAACTCAAAAGTGCGGCGGCGACGACAAACCGACGTACATATAATGACTCGGCGCGCCCAAATTGAGATACCAATAAGCCCCAAAACCCAAATCGGGATACCATGAAGACGGTCTCTATTTGCCAAATTCGGGTCGTCAGGATGCGTGAGTGTCAAACGTTCATCCTGAGTTGCCAATTGGCAACGCCGACGTTTAAACCCACCGAAATAGCCGTCTTCCATGTTCTGTCCGTTCGTTTTTTATCACATAAGCGGCGCGTCCATAGATGCCCAAATTGTTGGTAATGCCCACTTTGTCGCGGATGATGTAACCACCCACAACCCACGAATTGTTGTCATTTGGTTTAAAACCGTCTCGCCGCGCAGCACCCGTGACAGGTGATAGTTCGCCCAATTGCACCCATTGTTGTCGCCACGATGCGCCAAAAGTGACCGTCCGCGCATCCAGCAAATAGTCGATATTGACACTTGCGGGGTTTATAAGTCCATGAAATTCAGGGTGTTGCGCGACCAAAGTGGCAGTTGCTGTGCTTTCTGGAATGCAGCAATCCGAGGTGTGAGGAGAATGGATAAAGTTATTTCATTTTCGATGGTATAAATTGAGAAATAAAAATAAAATTGTAAATTTACCACATAGGCACATAGGATTTTTTTAAGGTCACATAGTTTTTTATCATTTTATAAAGGAAAAACTATGTGACCTTAAAAAAATCCTATGTGCCTATGTGTCAAAAGAAGCCATATTATTATTTTAGCGTCACTTTCCAAAAAAAATCCTATGTGTCTATGCGACAAAATCATTTATCAAACCAAAACACGGCACATCTTCATCGGGAAAATCATCCCGTTCCGTCGGATTTTGCGGTTGCCCAACCACGGACAATCACAAGACCTTGTTTTTGACAAAACGCGCCAATTCTTGAAACGTCAAAAAACGGTTTCTCGATGCCACGCCGACGGGGGCATTGGCACTACATGCCTCGTCATTTTCGCCACACAAAACGGTTTCGTCGCGCAAGGCTTCCAAAATAGCTTGTGTGAAAGCACCGTGTTTATAAACGTGACTTTAATGGGGCTTCTTCGCGGCTACACGATAAGAGGGCGCGAAAAGTCGGTGTGGCACGAATGACGCGCTCTATTGCTTCGCTCAATTGCTGTGGGTCAACGATGCCCGATTTGTCCAATTTTTTTTTGGCAGGCATCCAAAAACAACAACTTTTGACCTTTACATTTGTCTAAAATAGCTTTTATATCTGTAAAATAATCCAAATACGTGTCGGGTACTGAGGGGTCATAATCGGGCCAAAAAGCGAATCGTTTTACTTTGGTCATTTGGAATACCGCCGTGACCTGACAAAAGAACGATAAAACATCATTTTTCTTGGCATTTATTCGCCAAAAGTGTCATTTGTTCTTTGATGTATTTGCCTGTCGTTTGTATGTCGTTGGAAACAGCAATCGTTGTCACTTTTCAAACAACTTGGCGCGCCTCTTTTTGAGTTTTGAAAAAGACTGTCAATACTAAACGCATCGGCTGCCGTATAGCTCAAAGGCACAACGCCGCGTTTGTTGCCCATATAATCAACGCCGACACTCAGCACATAAAGGTTCGGCGGGTTGACACGTTCTATTGAAAACAGAGCTTGTTTAGGCGCATTGCCGCGTCGTCAACAACGACTTTGACCTCCGTTTTTCCGATAGGAATTGAGGGTTCAAATTTCAAATTATAACGATGTTTGTACAGACCACCCGGGCTACCGCCTGTCAATTGCACATTGTCAAATTTTTCGCCTGTGCTTTCTCGACCATTAAAAATATTTTTATATGTTCGCCTCGTTTTCAATTCCATATCTGTTTCGACAATGAGTTCAAGCGGAAAACTTGGTTTGGCAACTAGGGCAGATTCTTTCCCATTTTGCCAAATCAAACGGATATTTTGACAATTTTGGTCGGTTGATTGGGTTTTTGATGCCATATTTGACCCTGTTTGCACCCGCGAAGTGAGTTGGTATTCAACGCCCGTTTTGTACCATTGACGACGGCATAGACGGGAAAAAGCAAAATTTCGACACAAATTCTTTCTACATCAAAAACAATCGTGCCTGTACCTGTTTCGCCGACAGCAATATCGCCTATGTCAACACGGTCTTTACCAACGATTTTGACCTCGTAAAATTGCCTGTCGGCAAATCTATGCGTAATTGCACATTTTGGGCCACCAAATCGCCTTTATTGCGCAAAGCGAATTGAAAAACTTACCTGTTTTCCCGCCTGAATATCGGCGGGTAAGGTGTTTTTGACCATTTCCAATTCGTATTTCAGTTCGTCGCGGGTTGAAATATGGAAGCTGTGTTTGAGATTGCGAAGCGTATCGCCTAGGGCAACAAATTTCACGTCAAAATCCCATTCGCGCAACAAATTAACGTTACCTTGAAACGGCACAGTCACCAAACGCCGTTCTCCGCCGCGTAAAGTGCCGATAACGATGCGGTCATAGAAAGAATTGGTTGCATTTTTTTTTTTGGTTTTTTTGGGGTTTTTTTTTCCCCCCCCGGTTTTTTGAAAACCCCCTTTGC
>JAHFWI010000224.1:0-16760 GCA_028554975.1 Himalopsyche kuldschensis | reverse complement strand
GTGACTCCTCATCATCGAACATGCTATCGGAATTCATTGTGTGCAATCCGCGTATCCGTCACATAGCATGGTGTTGTTTACCATATGACCAGACTCATATTTAAAAGACTGCCTACGTCTATTGGAGACGTTTTATTTGATATGTCACATACATCTGCGCCTTCGAAATAGTTATCAGAATCTAGATCTGACGGGAAACTGAGTACGTTGAAGAGTTTAGCTTGTCCAAGACAATTCTCTTGCAACAATTTTATTTACAAAAAAATAGAGGTTAAGTTTTTTTTTATACGTCACATAAGAGGTCTTCACGGGCCGAAATTTCAAATATATCAGGCCAGGCCGAAACTTCAGATCCGGCCCGGCCCTTGCAAGAGGTTTATTTCCAAACATCTCACCCGAACCCGAATTTATATTGTGTGTACAATTTAGACCATAGGTTCCCAAACTTATTTCCCCCGTGGACCCCCAAACCAGAATTTCATTTTTGGTGGACCCCCCCCCCTGGTTGCCTAATAATGAAGTTTTCTAAACTTTTTAAACACAAATATGAGCACAATTCGATAAGTTTTTGTATAGTGGACAGTGAAAATAAAGTTGTTTTTAATTATTCCTTATTGAATTTTTATTTAATCAAAATGAAGTGTAAGTAAATAAATAAATAAACAAGTAAACAAAGAAACAAACAACAAACAAGTAATTGTAAAAAACATAATTGAAACATATCAACACATATTATAATAAATAAGAATTCTTTATTAAAATAATATTAAATAAGAATTCTTTTTTCGGAGCATCATGTCCATCCTTCTCATAATGAGAGGGATGAACCTGACGCTCCGATATAAATTAGTCAATATTTGGCTTTAAATTAGTGAGGTATAGTCGTAAATCACCACGTTCTGTAATTTGCAAGCTGTTCCATTTTTTCGTAAGAAAATTAGTTACCACACCGAAGCCTCTTTCCATGAGGTATGTAGAAGGAAAAGATATTAAAAATTTTCTTACGATGGCCCATAACACAGGAAAAGTCACCGGGATATCTTTTTGCAGCCAAAACTGCTGGTAACCCTTTCTAAATTCTACCTTGAGTTCTTCGACTGTGCTAAGTCCTATTAACTCTTCCTGTAATATGTATTGTACAGTATTACCTAAATATACAGATGTTTGTTTTGATTTTATGTGACTATGTAAAATGCAAATTTTTTCAAATTTATTTTGTCAAATAAATCCGTGGACCCCCTTTTATTTTTCTACCTGATAGGGACCCCCTGTCAGTCCCTCGCAGACCCCTGGGGGTCCGTACGGACCACTTTGGGAACCCCTGATTTAGACCAACGGACAAAAAACTACAGCCTGCGGGCTGGATCCAGCCGTCCGAAAATTCCCAAGTTTTGTATGTAAATTATTTAAAAAGATTTTTTTTTTTTTTTAAATTCACGATTTGGTTGTGAATTCACGACAACTGTTTATTTCAGGGCTGTAGAGTCGATAAAATAACTCCAACTCCAGCATTTATATTTTCCAGTCCGATATAGATAATATAATAGAATGGGGAAGATGTAACAAACTTGATTTTAATATTGATAAATGCAATCTTTTATCGTTTACGAGGAGCTCGCGAGTGTTATTCTTTCAATATTCAATGAATGGTCGAATTCTCTCGCGAATTTCATCAGTAAAAGATCTTGGCGTACAATTTGAAAGCAAACTAACATTCAACAATCACATTAAGATTACTTGCAACAAAGCTTTGCAAATGTTGGGCTTTATCCTCCGCACTACCAGGGTCTTTCCAGGAGTAAAAATTTTGATACTAATGTATAATTCTTTGGTTCGAAGCCGACTTGAGAGTGGATCGATTGTTTGGGCACCGAGGGGTGCGAAATGTGTTCTTATGGTGGAGAGGGTTCAGAAGAAATTTTTGAGAATTCTCTATTTGAGGACATATGGGTACTACCCATGGCTTTATCCAACAGACTTTCTCTTAAGGATGCTCACTTACAATAGTTTGAATGCTCGAAGAGAAATGTACTTGGCATTATATTTCTTTCGGCTTATCCGAGGCCAAAATGAGAATTCCACCATTCTTGAAAATGTTAAATTGAATGTTCCTGATAATTTTTTGAGGAATCGTGAGCATGAGTTGTTTGTTCTTCCAAGGGGTAGAACCAGTCTGCCAATGGGAATGCCTCTGGGAAGAGCTTTAACAATTTTAAACGGCATTGCTTCGGATGTCGACATATTTCATATTGACGTGAGTGAGTTCAGACGAATACTATATTTTATGAATAAAAGTTGATTTTATAAATTTTTTTTTATGACTACAATGTTTTCATCTTGTTTTTAATTAATTAGTGATTAATATTATGTATTTACATGAATGTATATATATAAATACACGTATTTATATTTGTCAAATATATGGCGCATTGGCATCAGCTGTAATGCCATGATTTGCTTTTTCTTAAATAAATAAATAAATAAATAATAAATCATTTAATTTACCAAAACCACGACTCCGACTCCAACTCCAAAATTGACGAAAAAACAAGACTCCGACTCCAACTAAAAAAGTTTTATATCGTCCCTTTGTTTGTCTAATTTTCCTATTTATGTGTATTCAATTAAATATCAACCCTACCAATCCGGCCAATGGCAAAATTTGACATATTACATATATTCAAAAATAAAATGTTCAAACTTTTCAAAATTTCCGACTCCGAGTACGACTCCGGCCTAATCACCGCGACGACTCCGACTCCGGCCAAAAAGCCCCGACCCCACAGCCCTGGCTTATTTCATTTCCTCATTTGGGATAAAATATGATGAACTTATGGATCCAAAGTGAATGAAGTTAAGTATAAAATGTATCGCTAGATGCGACTGGAGGTAAATTTCATTTTGCCATTGAAATTCTAAAAATGTAATGCATTTGTAAATTGATATTCAAATTGGACTCGAAACAAATGTGTCGACCAGGCCTCCAAGTTTAAAAAAATATCAATCTGGCCCGTTTCCCAAAACGTTTGGTGACCTCTGATTTGGATCAACGCTTAATGTTGTGCCCATCTAGAAATAAACCGATATATAATATAAAATAGCTTTGATTATTCCACGTATTGTGTTACTAATTGCAACACGTGTTTCACCTCTTTCAGGGACATCTTTGGACTTACTATCGCAAAGTTTGCTTTACTAATAACTATGACATCTTTCAAGCAATTAGCAATATCAAAGAAGGATGGCCAAATAAAACGACTTCATGTATGAATGGCATATTGAACAAACTATTGAAACGTAATAATAATATGAATTTTAATAGAGAAAATTAAGAATAAAAAGAAGCAAAAGTCATTGCACAATTTGCTTATAATTTAATTATTTATTTATTGTAAAAACTTAAAAGGGTAACTCTATAGTTATCTATATATATAAAAATGAATGTCTGTATGTATGTCCGCTATGGACTACTAAACCGCTCGACCGATCGATGTGAAACTTTACAAATTTATTGAGTGCACCCCCGCGATGGTTTCTGGCCTACCAACCCCAATAATAATAACTATGACATAGTGATCACATGACGATAAATCAAATTCTTACAATAAATTTACTATATAAAGATAAAAAAGGTATACAGAATATATGTGGCTCATTTGTTTTTTTTTCATTGTTTAAGGTAGTTGTGTCTGCATTATTTCATCAGTTCTTCAAAATTGATGTTTTTGTGAACTTCCAATCAAACTCCATAAGAACACCGAATTATTATAAGACAGGAAGAGTGAAGCAAGTAAAAGAGAAAATATCGAGAGGATTAAACTACGGTCTAAGGGTGCGTAAATCTTTTTATTTTTAATGACAGTTTGGCCTCGTATAACGCGGTTAAATGTTTCCACGATAACGTCGTGTGATACAAATCTGTGTTAAGCAAGGTTTGAAGTTGAGGTTTATTCATAATTACCATGTCCGCTCCCAACTTGGACCATATGGAATCATCACGGAGTTTATCTCAACATATGTTTTTTCTACGAGAACTGCTTGTTACTCAGTTTCTCAACCTCTCTTTTTCGAAGAGAGTAGGGATGGAAAGGATACGAGGACTAGGACAGGAGTAGTGATTATGCGTCGCTCTTTGGGATCGGAAAGGTGGCGAGGGATTTTCAACAACACAAACACCCATGCCTTTGAACAGATTTATCGACTGAAAAAATCCGCTTGTACCGAGAATCGAACCCGGGTGGTCCGGCACGCAATTCAAAGCCGTTGCCACTGTGTCACGGACCGTACAAGGTTAATAAGGGATTAATTAGGGTTCCAAAAAAAAATATCGATTAATATTCATATTTTAAGTCACGCATGAAAATGGCGACCGATCCTCTTTGATACTTATGCCAGACTGGCGTAATCAAACAAGCCAAATACTGCAAGCACTGTGATGATAATTTGTATCCTAGCTGTATGAGGATCGAAGATAGTAAACCCGCACTTTCTTTTCGTCTCTTGGGGTTGCGTTTCACTGGCTTAAAAATGCTGATGATGGTGGTGAATGATGATGAAATGGTGATGATGTGTCTCTTGATGGTGGTGACACTGATTCGTTATGCAATAACCTCAAGGGGTTTTTTTTTTTAAATACATGTGTGCCCTCTAGAGGAGGCCAGTCATCAGTGTTCCTGACGTTCTGGAAGTTCTCTAAGAGTCGTGCATTCATCTATTTCGTTTCTTCTGTGGTGGTCTTGATTCTTCTTTTCTTCTATTGACCTGATCCGGAGTCAGCATACCAGACAGAGAAGGAGGAAACTGTGAAAGGAGAAAAAGTAGGACAGGGGTCGGCAACCTGCGGCTCTTTCTATGTAAAGTTGCGGCTCTCCAGTTCCATATGAAAAAAAATATATTTACCCTTTAAAATTATTTAAAAAATTTTAAATTTACCCTTCAAAAGAAGAAAATATATTTGTATGTGCCTAATTTCTCAAAAGCTTCAATTTTCATAATCATTAATTAAAAATCGCTACTCTTAAATTCACATTTCGAATATGAAATTTGTTACAATTAATAATTAATGTTTGTCAACAGATGTCGTTGCTTGCAACTGAGATACTCCAGCATATCACTTCATCTTAATGACAATAGATGTCACTGCTACAGAATGAGAGACCAAACACAATCTCCATTAAAATTAAAATAATAAAACATTTTTAGTACTGAGACTACCTTAATTCCGGCTCCCTCGTAAATCGAGAAGGAGCCTCCTATCCGACGCTCAGGAGAGGGATTTTGGGGATGGAGTAGGAGAAACATGGTACTCTTATAAAGAAAAGATGATCTCAAAGCGTTATCTGGGTGCGGTTAGCATCCATTATTTAATTGTTTAGGATTTACACAGACGTTATACAACACACAAATATTACGATAGCGAAGAAGATATCAGGAATTTGACTCGAATTTAATTCTTAGGGAGAGGATTAGGCGCGTGCATTCTCAATGCCGTCCAATCTCTCACTGCTGTATGAAAACAAACGGTTACTTTAGAAAGAAAAAAACAATGGCCGTTTCAAAAATCGTTAACACGTGCACCCGCCGATAAAGGATTATTTATCGCCTTACGAACTTTTTATGAAGCAAATGCACTGTCGGGCGTCAAGAGATAAGAGAAATTGAAATAACTCTATATTGAGTCGCTATAGATTTCAATATAGATTATTATTAGAATGAATTTATTTCCTGATATCGACTTAAACTCATTGACTGAGGTGAAAAATAGATCGTTCGAGAGAGTTCTGATGACCTACCACATAAGGCGGTGTCAAGACTAATTCCACATTTTATTTATTGGATCAGATCCGCTTTCGCTCATGGATGAGAATTGTCAACCGAATCAGTTATTATGCCATGAGAACATTGCGGGTATTTCGGATGCCGAAGATATGGAGGATGATGAATGTTGTGGTCGCCATATTTTTTAAGGAATACCTACTAATAATATAACAAATTTTAATCATGATACGGCGCCATTGAAATGTCTTAAAAAATATTTTCATTGAATATGATGAAACTGCGTCAGTTAAATATAATTTCTTGGAATGTTCACAAATTCACAGAATGAATATAATCTAGTTAGTATTTTAGTAAAGATCCCGATATTTTGTTATTTCTTATAATTAAAAATATGTTTCCATTAAGAGTTTGTGTTTTTATTGCAAATGTTCAGCACATTTGTGTGACAGATTTGTGATGTGTTTTTATGGTAATAAAATTGTTCATTCAGAGAACGAATTTACGCGGCTGTGCTTTTATTTTGACATACATGTCTCCATCCTCTTCCCTTCCGCCAGGCCCCCTCGCCCCTTTCGCCAGTGCCCCTCGTCGACCGTCAAACACAACACGCGACGATCACGCTTTGTAAAGTTTCAAACGTCTTCGAGACACATTCTAGGTTTCTTACGCCGATAAGAATTTAGATTCTCGCGTCTTTCGACTATCTTGAATGATTATACACGTTTTTCAGGTTCTACACACAAAATATGACGAAAAATAAAAACTTTATTCTATATTCAACCATTCTAGGCTTTTGAAATTATCATTTCCCTTATGAATGCGTCTTAAAAGAAGGAGATTCAGACGGTAACACTGTGTGTCATCATGGGAACGGGAGTCACTATTTCGGGATGGAGTGTTGTGGGTTTTAAAAATATTTTTAAGGTGTTCACTGGCATCAGTTGACAATGCTTGCCATGAGCGTAACCGGTCCTGATCCAATAAATTTTATGTGGAAAAAGTACTAAAAATCTTTAATTATTTATATTATAAAAATATTATTTATATATTTGTCGGAAAAAACTAATAATTTAACACAACTAATATATTAAATAAAAATGTACCTTTTCACCCCTGAAACGTAGCTGCTATAAATTTCTAAGAAATATGAAATACCGAGTAAAGGCATACAAAAATTTTAAATTTATTATGTCAGCTGAATTTCTTTACCGTCAAAAGATTTTTTTTCAATGTTTTATTTTGATTTTGTACGCAAAGACTATCGCCATATGTTTCGAATTTAATTTCCACTGGTGTATAAGAAATATCAATAGACGAGGCGACTAGGGTATCTTTTACTTTAACAGGGATAGCTAACCTTTTCTAGCAAGTGTGTCAAAATTTAACTAAACATTTTAAAACTAATAGTCGTAAGTTAAGCAATGAATTTTGGCATTAAGAGAATGATATTTTCAGCAACATATTATTAGGAAAAATATTAAATGAAAAAAAAATGATGCGAGGTGGGTTTACCAAAATTGTTCACGGGTCACGGGTTCGAAACTCGGTAGAGTGCAACTTACCAAATAATATATATTTTACTACAATTAATATTTGCATTATAAATTTCTTTATCTACGAGATAAATATATGAATAATACTTCTTACATGCTTTGCTAATTATCCGTTTCCCACCACCGTTTACCGCAGTAGAATTTTACCCGATCTTTTTTTTTATTGATTATAATAATATTATTTATTAGTTATTTATATATTTATCTGAAAAAACTAATATATTAAATAAAAACTTACTTGATTACCCCTGATAAACAGTATAGGCATTAGGCATGCACGATTCTCCGAATTTATTTTGTCACATATGTGTGCATTTCAGTAAATCAAAAGACTATTTTTCAATGTTTTATTTTTTCTCTTACCACAAAATCTCGTCATTATAACGTAATAGCCGAAAAAGGAAGACCCTAATTTGGATAGAGATGTTTTAAAGCTAGGATCGAGTATTTACTCGAGTATTATTCAATATACCCGAGTATCGAGCACTTGAAAAATGGACGAGTATACTCGAGTATCGAGTACTCGATACTCGAATTGGAGTCTCCAATTCCCATGTAGTTTTCGTACATATTCAAAAAAAATCAGTTGACAATGCTCGCCATGAGCGAAATGATATAATATATAATGCCTTTCCACCAAGTATTGACAGTGAACACCTTAAAAGTGAATTAGGATAATTTAAATTTATATAACAAAATTAAAATCAATAAGTTAAATTGCTATTAAAATGTAAATCAGTGAAAATTTTATGTAAATTAAAAGTTTCAATGAATTAAGTGGGTTTGTTATAATTATAGGGATTTTTGGAATTACTAATGACCAGATAATAACACAGGAATATGCAAAATAAATCTAGGGTTTTGATTTCAAGTCTTTGAATTAATACTAAATGATAGTGCTTGAATTATTAATAAACGAAAATTATTTTAAAGGGTACAGCATTCTTTTCAGGGGTATTTACCGCATATATGTATGTAAATGAATTTCATAATTTTCTATAGTTTAATAAGCCAGTTAATATGACTTAAATCATACATGGGCATCTACCGGCCCACCGAGCTATTTTGTCCGGCCCTTATACATCTGGGCAAAATAATTGAAATATAAATTAATAGTTCAAGTGAGGATTTTTTTTTAAAACCATTTTCCTAGTCTCTATCAGCTCATACAAACAACACATATACGGTCGTGGCAATAGAAATCCGCGCACCCTTCACAATTCTATTCATTTGCGAAAATTTGCTCGAAATCTTTACCGATTTCCATTTTTTTCCTTTCCAATTGTAAAGTAAACTAATAGCCATATTTTGAAAAGCATGTGAGATTTGAAGGCTTCAACGGCTGTTTCGGATTTCTTTTGGCGCGACTGTAATTCTTATGGAGATGAACTGAAGGCACTAATAGAGCAATATGATACAAGGCTTGCTGACTTCCAAAACAAAGACTCCACATTCGCTATATTTGCTCATCCGATTGATTCAGATGTAAAAAATGTGCCAGCAAATTTGCAGATGGAACTTATTGACCTTTAGGGGGATTTATGTATGAAACCACAATTTAACAACATTGCTTTGACGGATTTTTATAAATTATATTTGGTGGATGAAAAATATACAAATGTACGCGCATTTGCAAGAAAAATCATTTGTATTTTCGGCAGCACATATACGTGCGATCAGTTTTTTTCGAGGATGAAACACACGAGGATAACAAATAAAAATCTCGAAAATTCTATGCGATTATCCTCAAGCAATATCATCGCCATATGGAGAGTCTTGTAATTCAAGTACAAGGCCAATCTTACTTCCACACTCAGCCACACAAAATTTTGTAATCAGTAATATTAGTATTATGTCGTTCATTATATAAATAAAAAATATATAAGATGTAGCAACATGTTTTATTGAATTAAATATATGTAACTTATGTGTAGTAATTTGGTCCGGCCCTTGACTCGAAGACGGAATGACAATCCGGCCCCCAACCTTGGAAAGGTTGCCCATGCCTGACTTAAATGAACAATTTTAAGCAAAACGTTTTTTTTATCGTCACAGAATAAGCTATTTAAGCCCTTAAAAATGAATTTTTGTTTCGTGTCACATTTTGTGGCAGCGACATCTATTGTTGATGAAGCGATATGCTGGAGTATCTTTTGCAGTGACATCTGTGATAAGAAAAATTATCTATCTTTTGAAATATAAAAATGTTTTTAATGTCGGGACATAGAGGGCCAGCAATTTAAAAAAAATATATCAAAGCCTAATACCTACATCATTTTTGGGAATATAATATACAGTCATTATGTATTAATCAACTAATTAATGATAGGTCGGATAAAATAAATACATAAATAATAAATGAAATTTGAATTGCTTGAATTTTGTACTTTTCCATGAGTTTGAAACATGTATGATTAAAAATAATTCCATTTTTTAGGCGATTTCGATTTACGCAATTTTTTAACATGGTTACATCATAGTGACGGAACAGGTGAAGCTATTTTACTTATCTACTGCGACGTGCGACGTTACAATTGTCAATCGAGATTAAAAAAATATACATGACCAAAAAAATTGTCAAAAGGATTTAAAAAAACAAATTTGTGAGCTGTTTGCTTATGACTTTTCAGAACATGACAATTCAAAACAATCGGCCTACCTACGGACACCGTCCGAGCGCGCTCGCTTTATAATATTGGGTTTTCACATACATATTCGTAATCTAAATTGTCAGCGTGAGCGCTTAGCAACGTTCCGATTGATTTCAAACGGACGAGACGCGTTTGAGATAAGATTACGTTATCCTATCGCGGATGGGCGAATAACTTTGAATCATGGCAATTAGTAGCGACGTTATAAAGGGTTTTCGTCCAATGATTTTTTTTCCCATATCCGCTCCCTATTCGGAGCATATGGCCGCCACACGGTGCCTCCAAGATTCTCTGTCTCCCGCCAACCTCCTCGCATCTACCCAGGTCATCCCGGCGTCCCTTAGCTCCCCTTAGTACATCCTATGGATGGTCATCAGAGGCCTTCCGCGGCGTCAGGATCCATCAGGTTGATAGAAGAGGCAGGCAGGATTCAGGCTCCCCTGGGGCATCCGCAGCACATGTCCATCGTCGCCTTTTAATTTTAGACGTAATAAGGGGCTGGTCTGTCCGCTCTCTTACCTCCGTATTCCCGACAAAGTCAAACCACTGTACTCCTAGTATTTGCCGCAGGCATCTGCTTTCGAAGCACAGTATACGGTTACCCTGTGCTTTTGTGATGTGCCATGACTCGCAACCGTAAAGCAGCACAGTCAGTATGCATGCGTTGAATAAGTGGCACTTGGTTCTGACCGAGTACAGCCGTGAGTCCCAGACTTTACGCATTGAATTAAATGTTGCTCCAGCTATCCCTAATCGGATCGCGAGCTCATTACGCGGGTTGCCATCTCGCGTAATGTGCACTCCCAAGTACCTAAAACCATCGACTCTCTCGATTTCTTGCCCCGCACTCATCAGAGATTAGTTTGGATCTGGACAGGCGCTGTTGCAGAGCACATTGGTTTTACTCGCGTTGACTTTGAGGCCAACGCGATACGAGTTGCTCTGCAGTCTATCCATTGTTTCCTGGGCCGGCGCCTCAAAACCGGTCTTCTGGCTAAGGGAAGGAAATCCCCGACAGAAAAACCGGTTTGAGCCAACCTGTAGAGCCCTCGTGACTAAGGCCTCGGAGGCGCAGGGTTAATCACCCTGTCCTCTTAAATAAAATAGATTACGATACCACCACCGCAGAAGCCTCGGGCGCCGAAGAAGAGAAGAGCTCTTCGACGACCCAATGATAATCTGAGTTATTTTTTTTTTATTCAATTGCGATGAAACTAGTCGATAAAAATCATATCTTTTACTGCAAAATGTGCAAAACACAATAATTTAAGAATTCCTCAAGTTTACACACTGTATCACTAATATTGAGACGACATTGAGACGACCTCGATCTCAGCTCTCTCGTAAAAATGAGAGAGGGCCCTTGATCCGTCACTCGGGAAAAGGAAATTATGATTCGGAGGGGGGGAGAAGGTAGGAGTCTCTGATTTAAAACGATCTTAAAGGGTAAACAAGTGCGATTGGCACTCGCACAATTTATTCTCGTATTAAGACGATTACACAAGTTACACGGAGCTTACAAATTATACAATTACAGAAGTTATACACAGAATTTAGTTTTAAAATTTCAAATAACGATTCCTCACATTCTCGTCTTGACAAAGGCGATATCAGGATTTTTATACGGTTAGAGAGAGTATTACAAACAAGGGAGTATCCTCGACCTTATGCAAGATTTATACGACTGATCCGCAATCACGTCCCCCTAATCTCTCTGTAACTTTGTTTTTTTCCTGTATAGTATTTTATTTAACGGGGACTTGGGCGGTAAGCCTAATCCCTTCCATCTTTATGAGTATTTACATTTTTCAATTTAAAATTAATCCATGATATAATATATAATATGATAGCAAAAATTTTAAAAATTATGAGAAAAATGTAAGTGAATTAATTTTTATAAAAATATTCTTCGTCGGCGTCGTGGAATGATTTCCGATGTCGCTTTCGAAGTTCATGTCGTCAGTTTAGTGATGGTGATGAATTCATCCATCAGGGGTATCTTGGTGGCCTTTTCGGTCGCCTGTGTCTGCTTTCTTCAGTCCGAGTGTTCCATGTAGATTCTTCGTCAGTCATGTTTGGGATAAACACTCGGTTTCAGTCGGTTTCAACGGTGGCTTCCGCGATGGCTTATAGTGGCAGCTTTTTCGGTCGGTTTTGTCGGCTTGCTTCAGTCTGAGAGTTCCATGTAGATTCCTCGAATCAGTCATGTTTGGAGTAAACAATCAGTTTAGGCTGGCTTCGACGGCATCCGCGGCGGCTTGGTGTCGTGGGGATAATTTTTTAAGCAGAGATGTTGCTGAGGTCGAATTATGCGAGTCGTCATGAGTAGTTGAGTGGATCATGGTAGCCTTTGCAGTCCCATGTGTTGGCTCGCTTCAGTCTGAGTGTTCCATGAGGCTTTCGCAATCAGATATGTTTGACGTAAACACTCAGTTTCAGCTGACTTCGACGGCGACTGCGGTGATGATGGCAGCGTAATCAGGCACTTTTGTCGGCTTGCTTCAGTCTGGGAGTTCCATGTAGATTCCTCGAATCAGTCATGTTTGGAGTAAACAAGCAGTTTAGGCTGGCTTCGACAGTGTATGAGTCGGCTTGGTGTCGTGATAATAGCATAGTAGTAGGGGTGTTGCTGTGGTTGGGGTTGCGGGTCGTCATGAGTAGTTGGGTGATCTTGGTAGCCTTTGCAGTCCCATGTGTCGGCTCGCTTCAGTCTGAGTGTTCCATGAGGCTTTCGCAATCAGACATATTTGATGTCAACACTCAGTTTCAGCTGACTTCGACGGCGACCGCGGTGGCTTGATGATGGCAGCGTAATCAGGCACTTTTGTCGGCTTGCTTCAGTCTGGGAGTTCCATGTAGATTCCTCGAATCAGTCATGTTTGGAGTAAACAAGCAGTTTAGGCTGGCTTCGACAGTGTATGAGTCGGCTTGGTGTCGTGATAATAGCGTAGAAGTAGGGATGTTGCTGTGGTCGGAATTGCGGGTCGTCATGAGTAGTTGGGTGATCTTGGTAGCCTTTGCAGTCCCATGTGTCGGCTCGCTTCAGTCTGAGTGTTCCATGAGGCTTTCGCAATCAGACATATTTGATGTAAACACTCAGTTTCAGCTGACTTCGACGGCGACTGCGGTGGCTTGATGATGGCAGCGTAATCAGGCACTTTTGTCGGCTTGCTTCAGTCTGGGAGTTCCATGTAGATTCCTCGAATCAGTCATGTTTGGAGTAAACAAGCAGTTTAGGCTGGCTTCGACAGTGTATGAGTCGGCTTGGTGTCGTGATAATAGCGTAGAAGTAGGGATGTTGCTGTGGTCGGAATTGCGGGTCGTCGTGAGTAGTTGAATGGATCTTGGCAGCCTTTGCAGTCCCATGTGTCGGCTTGCTTGCTTCAGTCTGAGAGTTCCATGTAGATTCTCCGAATCAGTCATGTTTGGAGTAAACAATCAGTTTCAGCTGGCTTCGACGGCGACTGCGGTGGCTTGAGATGATGGATAGAGGTGCGTGTAGTGAATAGTTGTCCGAGTTGTGTGTCAATTGTGCAGGCGAAACTTTTTTTTTCGGTTTGAAGTTTGTTGAGTTTGATGTATAATTGTCGGCCCGGCAAGCTGTTTAATAACAACAGCTCACCGGACCAAAGTTCTAACGGTTGTATGAACGGAGCGTTCGGCGCAGGGAGGTGTTTACTGCACGACAACTGAAGAGACATGTCTGTAACTTTGACTGATGATTGCAAATAAAACAGGCCCTTGTCTGTGACGTATCGTTCGTTCCTAGCCGACTGTCTTTCTCCGATCGCGATCTGCATAGCGCAGAATCCCGTCGAGATGCGCTAGCCGTACCAGTTGTATCCGGTCCAGTGGAGGCTGCGTAAAATACCACGTATCTCACGCAGTCAGGGCGTAAAAGAGTAAGTTATATTTAGAGTGCTGTGCGTATACATCCAAGGTAACGCCACGCCGAGATGTCGCTTTTACAAACTTAAAAATTACTCTATATTGAATCGGTATAGATTTAAATATAGAGTATGATTAGACTGAATGTTCTTCCGACTTAAACTCGTAGACTGAGGTGATAATTAGATCGTTCTAGAGAGTGCTGATGTCCTAAAATACAATACGGTATCAATATTAATATAGATAGATATTTAAAATGAAGTGGCAGTGGTGGTAAACGGCCTTCCCACCGGGAAGGTAACGTTAAATGTGTTTCAATATCAAAAAATTACGCTCCAAATAAAAAAATTGTGTTGATAAGATAAGATTGATCCTGTTTTGAGATATGACCGCTTGAATTTTCAGTCGTTCAGGAGAAAATAAAAATGTTTCAGATTAGGATTGCTTATTGTAAGCATATTTTTCACACCATTATTAAGAATTTCAACTGGACCTAATTGATGGAATTTCAATATTAAATTTGAATTGTTTGAATTTTGTACTATTCGATGAGTACTGTCGCTTACAACCCGGGCCACAATTTTATACAAATTATTGCAAGCAGAATGATCTTTAATTAAATAATAATACCCATTTTTCAGTCTTTTGCCAAGTCAGGATTTTCATAGGCAGTGCGGGACTCGGGATTTGTCTGTTGAACTCGGAACAGTCCCGCTCAAATAGGGACGCCTGGCAACCCTGGTCGTGTCTGTGGTACTATGGTCAACGTCGATGGCTTCCGTGAAAGACCTCACGGGCTCGAGTTGCGGGTAGATTCTGTTCAAATAGGGCTCTGGAATCGTTAAAAGAAAACGCGACACCATCTCCAACTAAAAAAAGTTAAATTTTGTTCCTTTTTTCCTAACTTTCCCATTTTTTTTATATTCAATTAAATATAAACCGACCAATCCGGCCAATAGCCAAATTTTACATTTTATTTGCATATATAAAAAGTTTTTCACGACTCCGGCCAAAGCACCACGACTCCACAGTCCTGGTTCCTAGGCATGTGTTTGTCTAAAAATTCTCAGCGATTAGCTTACTGTACTATTCGATGAGTACTGTCGCTTACAACCCGTATTCCGCCTTTCGACATCTTCAGGCATTTCAAGTGCACTTAAGTAGATAACTCACCTTAATTGCATATGAATTGGCGAAAATTTTGATGTTGATGAGTTTCAATGAATTGCGTGGGTAAATTATAATAATCGGGTATTTTGAAAGTAGTATCGCAAATGCTAATTACCAGATAGTTACATGAAAATGTTGATAAATATAAAATTCAAAAGATTCAAATTTTATATTGAATTCCATCAAGCACCTTCAGTCAAAATTCTGAATTATTTAATGTCATAAAAGAAACATTTGTTTTTTCTGGTACTTCAACGTGTAAATTATTACCAAGTTGAGAACCGGTTTCGCAAATCGCGAACACTTTCAACTGAAATCGATCTCGATCCTTAAATCATCCGCAAGTTTATTTTAATATAAAATTTAAGCAATTTGAATTATTCAGTGCGTAATTTTTTAAATTATTTTGGCTTTTTCTTTTTCTCTCTGTTGCGTATACGAATAAATCAGAAGGTTTTCCAGCGCGTGAGCAGGCCACATACTGCTGTCCATTTCCAAATTTAGTCCACACACTTGTAGCTATTGACCCTGTGCTTATGGTCATTGCAAATGCGAGTCCGGAAACCGGAAACTGCAACCGTTTTGATTCGAATGTCATATCTGTGGGAATCATTGGGATGCGTGGCAACAGTACATGTTTTCCTTTAAATCGTTGTTTTGGTAATATTGTTCGTTATATTTTTTCACTAAACCTTGTACTGTTTCAAAATATAAACATATTTTGGGGATGAATGATTGACACGTGCGGCTTTGATGAGTTGTTGTGCGGTTAACAACTCATCAATAAAAGCTTTATTGTAATTGGATGAACGGTAGAGGAACGCATACGTGACAAACAAACAAACATTATAATTTTTAGAGACTATATCATCGTCAGTCGTGTCCAGGGTTGCCAGATGTCAGAAATCAAAGATCGGGACATTCATTATTTTGAACGACAAAAAAGAAAGAAATTCAGAACTTAGTCAAAACAATTGTAATAATTTTTTTGTTTCAGCATTAATTCAGCTTCTACGCTTTTTAATAATCATTTGTTTCTCTCCTTTCTCCGTGCTTCATTCATTAGACCAGGGGTCACCAGACATTTTGAGAAACGGGCTGGATTGAAATATTTAAAAACTTGGCGAGCCGGATGACAAATAAAGTCGTGCTGGAATCCAATAGGAATATTAATTTATTAGAGGACATATAATTATACAATGTAAACAAATGTAATTACTATTGGAATTTTTAATAGAAAATATTTATTATGTTTTATGGGTTCATAAGTTGTCGTATGGAATTTTTCTTATTTGAATAATTTATTCTCAAAAATCGATAATTTTTGGAGGGCCGGATGAAAATCTTTGGCGGACCGGATCCGGCCCGCGGGCCTAGTTTGGTGACTGTTGCATAAGACTAAAAATTCTTTCGTAAATTCACTTGGAATGTGGAATTGAGAATATAAGGGCCACAATTTTATACAAATTATTGCAAGCAGAATGATCTTTAATTAAATAATAATACCCATTTTGCAGTCTTTTGCCAAGTCGGGATTTTCATAGGCAGTGCGGGACTCGGGATTTGTCTGTTGCACTCGGGACAGTCCCGCTCAAATAGGGACGCCTGGCAACCCTGATCGTGTCCGTGGTACTATGGTCAACGTCGATGGCTTCCGTGAAAGACCTCACGGGCTCGAGGTGCGGGTAGATTCTGTTCAAATAGGGCTCTGGCATCGTTA
>JAHFWI010000223.1:0-18047 GCA_028554975.1 Himalopsyche kuldschensis | reverse complement strand
CTTATCTTCCTTGTTTAAAAAGCCCCCGATTTGAGTTTTGTTGTTGTTTTAAATCATCGCGGAGTGTTTAAGACGCAAACCCGTTGGTTTTCTTTTGGTCAAAAAAACCTTTTGGGGAAAATTTGAACAAACTACGGTGTAGTAAGTTTTTACCACAAAGTCAGGAACAAGGGGGGGCAAAAGGGAAACCTTTCCCCCGCCCCCCCTTTTCGGTTGTTTGTGTTCCAACTTTTTTAAGGCGGCGGATCTGTCGGCACACTGAAATGGGCGTAATCATTTGAGGAACTTTTAGAACCCGACAATAATGGGGTTTGTTTTAAGATATTTAAAAAAGTGGTGTGAAAAATGTTGTGCAATTTTCAAAATAATCAGTTTTTGGGCAAAAATCATCCCTTTGCCATGATACATCCATTCTAGTAGATGGCAAAGCAGCATTTGGAGTAGCTGTTGGAGCTGGCATACCAATAAACAAACTCAATTCAAAAGTACCCAAATCGACTGCATCAAATCCATCCACATATACAAAATAGGTATTACCAGGAGTAGCTCGAGAAAAATTAGTCAATGAACTTACAGTTGTCAATGGACTTCCTTCACAACCCAAAGCTGGATCTCCGCCATCATCATCGCAAACTACTTGTGTCAAAACACCCGTGCAAAGATTGTTGCTAGAAGAAAAAACGCGTACTTTTGTGTCAAAATCAGTAGCACTATTACTCGTCGAAACTTCAATAGAAAAAGGAACTGTCGTACCAACTACACAACTAGGTGCAACAAATGAATACCACAAACCTTTTCCATTAGTTCCTGCACAAGGTGCAGACAAGGTTTTCACAGAAGCAAATGTATTCAATCCAGTCCATGTATTACAATTTTTACCTGCTGCCATGGGGTTGTAAGTGCCAAATCCATTTGGTATCCAGTAGCTAAAAGGCATGGCTAAAGCATTGCAAATCAAATCATTGACGGGGAGGTGGCGAAGCCAAAGTTGTAAATACAATTGGTCCAACCCAACCGCTTTGGTCAGCACCACAATCGGCACGAACCCATACTCCATAGGTCGTACTCAATGCCAAGCCTGTAAATGTATTTGTCAAAAGAGCTGTATTGTTAACCGTTGGTACGGTTGCACAACCTGGAGCAGCAGGCGAAGTACTGATGTACAAATCCCAAACAGTAGCTGCGCCACCGTTCCAAGTTACAGTACCGTTGTTGTGGTTGTATGCACTAACAATAAATGCCGATGGAGATGGGCAAGAACTTGGGCAAATCAATTCTATGTTGGTCGAAATAGCACCCGTAGTCTCTGCATCTGCCAAAAATATAATAAGTAGTACCTGCTGTAAGGTTCATTGCCGAAGCAGAAGTCAATACAGTAGCAATGGTCGTAGTTGTTTGGTCTGCTATACAATTCCAACCAATTTGGGTCACAATTGTTGCCTGTGGCATCTTTCCAAAAATAATCAATAAATCCACCTGTAGAAGAATTGACTTTTCATGATGAATACCCGTTGTAGCCGCAGTAAACATGAACAAGATTTCCTTTCCTGGTGTAGCAAAACCGCAAGAGTTATTTGGTGTAGTCCCAGCAAAATCATACACGCCTAGTCCAGCAGTTACAGAGCGGGTTGTCCCGCCGCAACAAGAAATTGGATATGCAGTGCTACAATCAAGTTTTGTACTGAAGGTTTTGGGACCAATCAGAAGCCTGGTCCATTAATCAAACCGCAATCCTCTTGAATATACACTTGATAGTTGGTTCCGAGGGATCAACCCAACAATGTAATTGGAGGAGGGTTATGGTATAATCACCTGAAACGGTTGTACTTCCAGCTCCATTGGGTGTAAAACCAACCAAGCCATAATACATTGTAAGTGAGACTACTAGCACTTCCTTGTGTCCACATTACAGCTGCATCGGTAGCAGTAGTGAGCGTGAAAATAGTCGAAGCAGAAGGAGACGGACAAGTAGTTGGTTGAATGTCTATAAAATAATCCTCTGCTTCACCCGAACCAAAGTTGGTACAAGGGGTCTGTTGCGCATTGATATTAGTAGCCAACCTTGTTCTTACACGCATCAACGTTACGCCTGTCATAGCAGTCGGAGGATGGTCAATTGAATGACTGAAGCAACTCCTGTTGTAGAAGCTGTACGCCCATTCAGAAGGCTCAAATGCACCGTTGTGATTGTAATCAATCCAAACAGAAGTGATGGCACTACCATTGGTTGTAACAGACAGATTGTATTGTCCTGTCTGATAAACAGTTGTTGTCGTTGCGCCACTTGCTGGATAAGTGGTGTAACCCAACCCCACTGCATTACGTAGTTGTATTGTTGAGCGTATTGAATGTGACATTCGTAATCGTAGGCGAAGTACAAGCCGTAGTATAGGTAGGGAGGCAATAGCAAAGTGCCAATGCACCCGTAGTAAAACTATGTGAGATACAACCACTAGCACTACCATCAGCATTTTTAGCGATGTCCAATAATAAGTAGTATTGGCTGCCAAAGTAGGTGTATAAGTCGTACCTGCTTGATTGCCGATGAAAGCTGCGGGAAGAAGTCCCGTTACATCAGCCTGAACGGTCGAAAAATAAACATCGTAAGACGTTGGACTTCCGCCTCCACTTCCCCAAGATAGTATTTGTGCAGTACAAACTCGGTACTTCCATTTGCAGGCAATAGATTGATTGCACAGTTTGGAGGTTGCGGGATGTATAGTTGTACTTCTATTGAAAATCTAAAAGGTTCGCTGGAGCAAAGTTATTCCAAACTGTTCCTCCTGTTGGAGAAGTAAAATAAAAAGTACTAGATCTTATTGGGTCTTCTATTTGGTAACCAAATCCTACATTTACAGTACCTGTTTGACGAACACCCACATAAAAATTGCCTGAAACTGCAACATTTGGTACAGCGATGAATGCAGTACCTATCCCAGTGGTTAGATTACCCGATGTCCAAAGATTCATACCAGGCACACCACCAGCCCCGGTTGCGTCCCAAATTCCAAGTTGGTATGTAATCCCTGTTGTAGTCAAATCTACTTTTACTTCATTGATGATATTTGGAACTGCCGTTGTGAATTTGGCAACAAAATCACCTGTTGCTCCATTGAATCCTACTCCGCCTGCATTTACCTGTGCTGGGTTTTTATAAGAATAAACATTGTTGGTAACTCCTTGCGTCCAAGTCTGTGTATTGTTCGACGCATTGTCATCCGTACCTGTTGAAACCGTTACCACGTCACCTGCACTTGCAAGCGTAGGTGTGTAAGCTGCAAATGTGACATTCGTTGCTGTACCGGTGCCAAAAGAGGTGATCGTCTGTGCATCCGTAAATGCGTTTGTTCCTGTGATGGCTAGATTGACAGGATAATTGGTCAAGGTTGTAGAGCCTCTGTTCACTACACGTGCAGACATAGTATGTGGTACGCAAAAGTCAAGGCAATTTTCCCAAGGTATAAATATTAGTTACTTCTGCATCGTTCACAGCAGCAGTGTATTGAAGGTTACGCTACCCCAAAAGAAACGTGGATTGTTTAGTGGAGATGGGAATCCACCACCATAAATGGCCGATCCATATTGCCGCATTGCCTGCAAATATGGTAACACCAAGTTATTTGGAGTCGCTGCTGCCCTCCATAACCCATTCCTGTACTGCCTTGTAACGCAAAAACGATACGAAGCTCCAGGAGGTATTATTATGTTCAATCCAGTAAATGGAGTCACAATAGAATTGGTCGCTACTGTTGAAGGCGCGAAACTGCGTATTTTATCCAACCATTTGGATATGTAACCGTAGGCGCTCCATTCAAAGAAGTTGAAAATAAGGACAATATAAATACACAAGTTGCAATCTGCACCGTACTCAAAGCCGTTATTTGAATCAGGGTAGCATTTGTATTTTTATTTCGCATTTCAGCGGCAGCAAAAAAAAATAACTCCCGAGTTACAGTCGTTTGCGACTGCAAAACAAACTTGTAGAAATAAGGAGCAATACCAAACACAAGTAGCCGACTATTTTTTTGTTGATATTTTTTCATGTTTTTATTTTATTTATTAAAAAATAAGGAGATTTTCTGCTTCTGTCAAAATTTTTTCTACTGTAATCTAATCAAGTCTTTTTTTCTGGGATTCAACTGTCAAATTGAAAATTCGAGGAGAACTCTTCCAATCTAATCAAGTCTTTTTCTGTAACGGTGCGGATTCAACTTTTCCAACGTGTTTTGCATCTTCGCCTTCGGAGATAACATTCGCAGGCAACGTCCGTAGCGTTGTACTTGTAGCCACAGTGGACTCTCCATGTAAGCGGACTTTTCCTACTTGAGTAAGCAATACAAAAGTAAGACTACACCAAAAGCAATGATTTTGTTTTGTTTTTCATAATAAATAAAATTAATGACTGTTTTTTTAAAAGAATGTACACTATCTAAATACAAAGATAATAATAATCTTTTATTTTTTCATAAAAAATTACTTGCCTCTTTCGGGCAAAAGCCCTCAGAGCATGAAACCAAAACGTTTTCAGTATAATAATCTTTTAAAAAAATCCCGAACCATCAATAAAGACGGTTCGGGAATTTAAACGTGAACTCGTATTTAGACGCAATAAATTGCGTTTCTACTAATGTTGGACTACTAATTTTTAGTAACCACACCGGGATTCGCTTTTCAAATTGACGTAGTAAAGACCATTGGTCAATTCATTCGTTTCGATTGTCACCATCGTACCATTGATCAAAGAAGGCAATTGTCTTACTTGAACAAGATTCTTCCGAGTACGTCTGATACAGTAAGTTCCACATCTGACTTTTCGGTATCTGTTTGTACATAGATAGACGTTTGTCCGGATGTTGGGTTCGGTTGAAGCGTGAAGTTTAAGTGACTTTCTGACAATCCCTCTGTTCCATCAGCTACATTGTGGAAAACCAATTTTACCGTCATTGATGGTTGCAAATTGAGTTTCGCCTTCATTTACTGGAACAACACCATACAACAATAAATCGTAAAAACTCACATCGTGGTACTCGTTGCCATCATACTCAAATGAAACCAATCCATCGCCTGTATTTCCATGCTGGATTTGATCCGTGTTGGCTGCCATCATCGCAGGAGTAATTGAAGATGCGCAAACTATTTGATTGGTTCTTACAGCATAATTACTTGTACAAGTTATGTTGATCCAAATTTCATAATTCGTATTCAGCAAGATAAACAAACTACGTGTGTAATAAGCTCTTCCTGCTACGATTGCATCGGGAACCAAAGGAGCAGAATTGAATCCCATGTTGTACTTGTACTTTCCAGTACATTCTGTACAAAGTATTGCTCGTTTGATGTGTCCAACTGAATTTTTAATGCGTGTGCATCGGTCGTAGTTTCACATTGCAAATCAGTCACCGCTGCGCAACCTGCCAAAGCAGGAACTGCATAAGTAATCATTGGTGAGTAGAACTTCTTAGCAGCTGCAAAATAATCAGCAGTTTGTATCTCATACGTAGTTCCAGGAAAAACAAATGGCACCGTATGGGTGAGTTGCAGTTCCTTTATTCACGATGGAGTATCCAGCTCCCCGAACGGGCGATATTGCAAATCGTACCTTGTTGCTCCCCTGCAGCCCAAGACACATCCATTCGAGTAGATGGCAAGGCAGCATTTGAGTAGCCGTTGAACTGGTATATCTACAAAAACGCTGAACTCATAAGTACCAACTGCTGTTGCATTGAATCCATCAATATAAACATAGTAAGTATTGCCTGGTATTACTCCTGTAAAATTAATAAAAAGAAGACGTAACACCTCACAACCAACACCTGCTCCGCCGCCATCGTCGCTACATCCTACTTCTGTCAAAGTACCTGTACAGGTATTGTCACTAGAAGAGAATATACGCAATCTTGTATCAAAATTGGTCGCACTGTTGTTTGTGGAAACTTGGATACCAAATGGAACAACTCCAGCCATGTCACAACCAGGAGCTACAATTTAGCCCAAGCACCTTTTCCACAGCCCTCCACATGAAGGCAACGAAAGTATTGATTTTTATGGTGTTGGTATGGTATTGTTGTCGTTTGTGTTACAGTTTTTACCTGCTGCCATCAAGTTGTTTGTACCAAATCCCATTTGATAACTATTGAACTGTGGCATCGTCATCGCAGCACAAATATCATCATTTGCTGGAGGTCGTAAAGGATACAGGACCCGTCCAAGCAGACTTAGAAGAAGGGCTACAAGCTGCTCTTACCCACGCATAATAAGTGGTATTCGGAAGCAATGTAGTTACAGATAAAGTCGTTGCACTCAAATTTGGATGTGTAGCAGGAGTTGATGCAATGGGAGCAGTCGCTGATTGCGCCAAACGCAAATCCCAAGCTGTCTCTGTACAACCCAATACCCAGTTGAAAGTAGCAGCAGTTGGTAAAGTAACTGTTGCTGTCAAAGCACTAGGTTGAGGACATGGAGGTGCAGGAGCTACCATAACGTCATATAATCTTCAGTTTCACCATAAGTGTAATTAATACATGGGTCTATAAGAGGACCATTTTTGTAGCAAATACATCTCTCACACGCATACGGTGTAATCCGGATGGAGGGCTACATGACAAAGTAATGGAAAACGTAGCCGTGTGATCGGCTGGTATTGAGTACCACCTGTTCCAGTTCCAATTGTTGTAGCGGTAGAACCGATTTTTCGCTGGATTCGAAAATTCCATTATCATTGTAATCTATCCACGCAGCAATACCTTGAGTTCCCCACCAACGGTAACATTTACTGTATAAGATGTTCCCGCTTGTAGAGTACCTGTGTAATTAGGTAACCCCGTAAAATAAGTATAAGCAGGATTCGTTGCCGCTGTTCCAGAATTGTTGGACAATGTAGTTCCTGTGATACTTATGTTTGAAATCAAATCTCCATCGGTTTTTCCTGTTCCATAGGTGAACGCAATAACAAGCCGAAATAGGACTTTGTGTAACCGCCGAAGAAGGGGTAGAAGTGATTGCTGAACCACAAGTAACAATCACTCTATAGATAGAGGTTGCTGATTGAGTGGTTGTGAAAGCAGGAGTTGTACCGCCTGTTACATTTGTCCAAGTACCACCACCATTGGTAGAAGCCGCCATTGGTAAGCAGCTCCAGCCAAAGCAGGAGTGAAACTCAAACTTACATTCGAGGTTGCGCAAACAGGTGCAGAAGCTGAAGCACTTGCTGCAAATGCAGTAGGATTACACCTACCGTGTATATGCTCCCAAATCAATAGAGCAGCTACCGCCCATAGCGTACATACGCATTGTAAGAACCAGGAGCAACACTCAATATATTAGACGACTGGAATGTTGTGTTGTCAGAGCTATACTCCAAAAGGATACCCTGTGTATGTCAATGCGAAATTATCAACTGCATGACCTTTCAAACTCTCCACCTGTACGTGCCATAAACAAGTGATTCCACGTTGACTTTGTTGGCTGCCAAATATGCAGGAGGCAATTGCACCGCCGTCATCACTGTGACACCACCAACAATTACTGTTACCTGACCCAAACCATTGACCGTAAAGGTAATGTGTGAATTGACAGCACCTCTCCAAAGCTACATTGGGCTGTACCCCACCACCTGTTCCAAGAGGGGAAGCAACGTGTGGAGCGGCAGTAGCACCATAAGTAAGATAGATACCATGGGATTGCTTGGATTGCTTTCAAACGCATCGAAGCAAAGGCAATTTTTATTACCGCTTCCATTTTCAGCAGTACGATAGAGGTTTGGGTTACGTCATCGCCATAACTCCAACTGTCAGCAGGAGAAGCAGATGGAGCAGAAGTAATCAAATCAAAATCAGCCTGCATCGCAGCAGGATTGATTCCGTTTGGATTCAATACCTTTTGAACCAACCATTGCTTGATGCAGCAGCATTTGTCAATACCAAGACACCGCCAGTAATGACACCGTTGGTTCCAATTCTTATGACTGCATCAACAGGATTGAGAGTTGCAGAAGTAAAATTATTACTGTACCAAGGGGTTACAGAAGTGTTCACCGTCATAGAAACCAAACCACCGCAAGCGGTAGCAGGTGCAAGTTGCAGTAGATGCACCAACACTGATAACATCAATATTGATAGAAGCAGATACCAAGGTACAAACACCCCAATGTTTCTGCAAAATAAGTCGCACTAGAAGTAGGGCTTGCAGTAACAGGATTTGCAGTTGGTGTACTGATGCCTGGACCTGTCCAAGTGATGGTAGAACCACCTAAGGTAGGTATACCGCCGTAAGCGTAATAGAAGTACCAGCACAAGTCGAACTAGCAGAAGACGAAATTGTAGGTATTACTGGTACAGTAGCCGTAACCGCAACTCTAGAGATTCGCACGTACCGCTTACTTCCGCTACGTACCAAGTCGTAGTGGCTGTGATTGAAGAAGTAAAGGTAGTAGAAGTACCGGATTGAGCAACTGTAGTACCTCCTGATGTTGTGTACCATTTGAAAGTTGGTGTAGGCAAACCACTAGTGCTTGTTACAGATGCAGTAGGCACAACTGGATTGCTACACTCGGTAGAATTGATTTTAGTAGGTGTAGTTGGCGTTTGGTTGATTGTCAAACCAACCGATCCATCAGCAGCACAACCCGTGATTGCTCCGTTTCGCCAACCGTAACTGTGTAAGTATATGGTCCCGCAGGTGCAGTACTCAAAACAGTAGGTGCTTGTACATTTGTAGCACTCAAGTTAGCAGCTGGAGACCAAGCATATGTGTAGTTCGGCCGGGGAGAAAATCTCCACGCTTCAGAAGTAACCAAGGTAGTTGTACGTCCATTCCAACCTGGTGCCATAGCACCAATCAATTTGGTAGCGTCTTGCAAACCAATTGTTCTTGAAATCGTAGCAGCACTAGACGCAATATGAATTTCTACAACACCAGTAGTCTCATGCAATTATCAATTGAACTGCAGAGGCAGCACACCTCCGACCATTGCGTATAAACACCACTCAAGATAAATCTTCTAGTAGGTGCGATACCAGTATTCCAATATCTTAAAGATGAACCAGCATTTGAGAAAAGCATATCCGACAGCATCAATCCGATTACATTTCCAGGATTTCCCTGCATTTGGGAACGCAGGTGCAGAAAAAGTTAAATTGACCCAAGTGACCAACAGCGGTGGTATAACCAGGAATAAGACCAAACATAACCAATCCATTCGTACCTACTCCCAAAAGTTGAGTAAACATTTCCAAAAGTTGTAGTTGAATCCTTATCGGAATACCACCCCAACCACCATCATCAACAGAATTGGTGACGGGAGTACCTGACCCACCAGTAGTAGGAACTACCAAAGCACCACCAGTAGCAAGTGTAGTAACACCTACACCTGGCATTGTAGATGGAGCATACGTAATTGAACTCACACCAAAGTTACCCGCTGCTAAGTTTGCATCCAATTGTACAGTTGTACCCGAACAAACAACAGATGGGGTAGCAGAAGGTACTGGAGCAGCACCTGATATAATACCAACATTTGCTGTTGCACCGATGGTACAACCCACCCTGCGTTACAGACACTGTATATTGTGTAGTCACAGTAGAGTTGCCACAACGGTAGCACCAGTATAAGTATCCAAACCAAGTGCAGCAGGATTCCAAGTATAAGTAGCACCACCAGCGACTCCTTGCTACTATGCTCACATTGTCACCACTGTACAAATTAATTTATTTGCAGGTGTACTTGCGATAGCGATAGACTCAACCATAACAACTACGGCAGTTCTCGCACCAGCAATATGAGCCATTGTTTTCTTCTACATAATAAGTTGTAGTCGTACACAAGTTGGGCGTAGTATAAGTAGCTCCCGTAAAGAAAGAAGTACCGCCCGAAGCTGTTGTGAACCAATCAAAAGTACCAGCACCGCCCGCAGCAGACAACATAGTACTCCCAGCAAATTATGAGATGGATTGACCCGGACAAACAGGAGCAGAAGGTGACGGGTTAATGGTCAAAGTGCCCGCACTTGAACCCGTTTTGACCCACAGCAGTTAGCAGCAACAACACCCGTAGTACCTGCACCCACCACCGCAGTGATTTGAGTACTAGAGACAACTACGTAAGAAGTAACCGCTGTACCAATTCCACTGTCACCGCACTTGCACCGGAGAGAACCCAGTACCAGTTACGGTAATAGAGCCAGAGCGAAGCACAACAGTTGTCGGTGTGAAGCCAGTCACAACTGGAACAGCCGTAGCCCAAGCGTAAAAGTTATACCAGTGATATAACAACTGGACCTGGAGCCATCTAAAGAAGTTTGTTTGCCACCAGTAGCAGGCAATGCGCCCGAAGACCAAAGGAGGTACTTTACCGTCCAAGCACCGTAAAAGCGCAGTAGCATCTGCTACATACAATTGGTCTTGAGTAAGTGTACCTGGAAGAGCATCTTGTGAGTTAAAAATCAACGTAACGAGTGGTGCAGTACCTGTTACAGAGCCACTATTGGTTTGTGCTCTGAAAGCACGTGCTCCAACAGCAGCACCAGAACCCAATGAAGCATTGAGGGTGCACCCATGTCACTTACGGTTACTTTTGACCGTAGAACCCGTAGTAGTGGCTGTAGGTGTACTACCTGCAAACCAACTAAAAGTACCTGAGAAAGGATAATTGAAAGTACTTTGCTCCAATCCTCTTCCTGTCAAACTCATAGAACCGTTCTTGATATAGGGTATTCGTAGCACCAAAAGTGCTGGTACCGCCATATCCGTTCCAGGTGAACAATAGATTGTTTGTAATTCTGTCCAATACATTGCCTGAGCATTGCCGCTCGCAGTCAAAGAAAATGGAGTGGTACCAAACAATGTCAAGTTACCTGTAAGTGTTCAATCCCATACTATTCCCACCCAAAGTAAGATTGGTTAATTTTTCTGTTGGTGGGAATTGATGCGTCGTCTGCGTTCACTGCCGGTGAAGTTGCAGGAGCAAAATAATTCAACGTCAAGTTGTATGATGCAATACGACAGTAGGTGTACCCAGCAGCAGTTGTAAATGTACCACCATTAGCAGTACGAGGTAGCACCAAGTCCAACAATAGGAGCCGCTGCATATCCAAAACCTGCGTTTGTAACATTGTAATTGTTAATCTGACCATTGCTGCCGATAATAGCAGTGGCAGTAGCCAACATCCAAATAGGAAAAGCAAGTGTAGCTGGTCCAGCAGAAAATGCCAAAGATGGTGGCGTAGAATAACATGCAGTAGTAGCTGCGCTAATATATAGATTGACTCTCTACTTGTCCGTTATTTACGTTAATTGTAAAGTTGGCACTGTTGAGTGCTGTACCGTAGACCAAATTACCGCCTGTAACTACAACTGTAGGTGCTACGGCATAAGCAGGCGGTAATCCGCTAAATGTAACCAAGTTGAGCGCAGGAGGTCCTGCAAAATCAACCGTAGGCGCAACTGTATAGTTGTTGCCGCCAGTAGGAGAAGAAACTGCACCTACACCCGAGGAAGATGCTTGTTCATTCAGCCATAGAAGTACCTTGGTCACTGTTGATAGTGATGCCACCTGTGATAGTGGTACCGCCCGTTTTTTGAGTAAGCACACTTGTTACACCTAAAATTTGGTAAGGAACGACAGCGACAGAAGTAAAACTACCTCCAGTAGCGTGTGTCATCGTTATGGTTGGATTAGAAATGTAACCATTTCCTGGAGAAACAATATTCACACTACGAACTGTACCCGTGGCTAAAATCCCAGTTGGCAGATACCCAGTAGCAGGAGAACCTACATACCTAAAGCTGCCTACTACCCCTGAAGGATGCGTAGGAGGTGTTAAACCCATTGCAGTAATAGCAATGGCTGTATATAAATTGCCACCATAGAAGTATTGAGTACCCACCGTCAATGCGGTAGATATATATAGTGTACCGATGGTACCCGCAGGTCCCAACCATAGATATACAGCAGTACCACCTATTGCAGTAGCAGTACCTGATGGGTGTACAGGGGCGCAGAAGTACCGTATACCAGCAGTGGTACACAAGTATATATCAGTTGCAGTAGTACGTACACTGCCTACAGTCCAAGGCTGAAGCTGCTATCCAAGCAGCCGAACCAGCACAAGAAGGAACTGGTGCACTGGTGAAGTTAGCACCCACCCGTAAGTAGAGATACTGGCAACGCGCATATTATAAACCTGACCATATACCTGTGCGGTATTGTCAATTGACAATTTTACCATTTGTGTTGAGCGAACCTGCCGTCATGGTGGTAAATCCATTGACTGCTTTTATATTTTGAGTAGTCGAAATGGTATTCGCTCCTAAATTATTAAACGTAAGTGTACGAATAAGTCCCGATTGAAATGTGCCCGTTCCACTCAAAGTAGAACCCGAGCCATTGAAATTCAAATTGGAACTAGCAAAGCATGATTGGCATAACCATTATTGGTATAATTGCCTGCTATGTTCAATACTACACCAACAGGTGCAGCAGCAGCACTGTAAGCCAAAAGTCGTCCACCAGTATTCACAGTAAGATTGCCGCCAACAGTCATAGCACTGGCAGTACCATTCCATTGTAGTGTACCAAATACTGTAACATTGTTGTAGCTGTAGGTTTGGTCAACCGTAACAATCACACCAGCAGGGATTGTTACATCGTTCCCTGCTGGAGGTATAACGCCTCCCGCCCAAGTAGCAGTATTATTCCAAAGTCCACCTATCGTTGAAGCCGTGTAAGAAACAGGTGTAGATGTTACAAACGAAACTTTGTCAAAAGACATCGGAGCAGCAAGGGTTCCAGCTGAGACATCGCACCTCCAACCTATCCAAATTCTTCTGTTGGTTGATCCCATACCGTTACCCATTCCCGCAGCAGGAAGGGTAAATGTACGTGTAGTACCCGTACCAACAGCATAGTTGCCATCTTCAATGAAAGTGTTGGCAGTAGCCGTTGTTGCTATTGACATACCAGTCACGGATGTACCAGTCATAGTACCACCAGCACCAGTTGTAAGTGAAGCAATGTAGGTCTGATCGGTAATGCCGACAACAATACCGTCAAAACCAAAGATCGCCAGGATTGCCGAACATATCCATAGTCAATAGACCGATTGTTTGCCCCGCAGTCAAGGTAACGTCTTTGTAAATCCAAGCCCATGAAGTGGTGTGCATAACCTCTTGATGTTCCATTGGTTACAAACGCCACTACTGCCCGTTGGAGTGAATCCAATGGTAGCAGCATTGCCACTGTTAAATTGTTGGCGGTAGGTGTCGCACCCTGGTTGGTTAACCAACCATCGGCGGCGAAGGTACCTCCTTCAAAATTCCCGCCCCGTACCGAGATAACCGTTGTTTGTCCATACACTGCCCCGCCGTCATAAACAGCGCAAGCAGCATGAATTGGACTTTTCAAGTAATTGATTTGTGATCATTATTAAAAAAATTTGATGAAAAGAAAAGTAAATGTGTGCGTAGATAAGTGTGTATTTGATATATATTTATCAAGAGGAATTACGGGACAAATGTACTGCTAAATTATTTGTAAAATAGTATTAAAAAAAAAAAACAAAAAAAAAAAAATATTATTTATGCATAAATCGAACAATAAAGTATGTTTTTTAAAAAAACAGAATAATAACTACATTCAATTGTACTTAAAGTTTAAACATCAATATAATATTTTGTTAATTTTTATTAATAATTAATTAACAAAACTATAAAAAATTGAGTGTGTAACAAAATAGTGGCGATGTTATCAAAATAAGGGGCGTATTCTGACATCTTCGTAGGAAAAATGTACGTACAATGAAAAATAAGGGGCGTAGCCCCGACATCTTCGTAGGAAAAATGTACGTACAATGAAAATAAGGGCGTAGCCCTGACATCTTCTGTAGAAAAAATGTATGTAAATGATAAATAAGTGGCGTAGCCCTGACTGAAACGTTTTGGTTTTGGAGTTTTTTTATTTGAATGAGTTGATTATCAAAAACTTGAATTCAAAAAAAATCCTAACCAAAACGTAGAGACTACTAAGATACGCTAACCAAGCAATAAATTGCAACCCCGAATGTCGTTATTGTCAAACCGCCCAAGCACCTCGAAGGAATGGTCTTCGTAGCATTTTCCAAGGTCATCGGTCGCAATGAAGGAACAGGTGTAAAAATTTGCCAAATCAATGATGTTCAAACAGCCGCTTTTGCCGAAAGGCATGTTAGTAAAAAAGGGTCATAAGGGTCTCGCACTAGAATGCGCATCAAATTAGTGGGATGGAATAGTCCGTTTCCTTGGAGTAGGCTTGAGAGAAAAGCTCCGTCATACCGTATTCGGAATGTATGGATTGTACCTGAAAACAACCAGCAAAGCTCGCCGTGTAGCTCTTCCCGTATCATTTCACGCCGCCGCCCTTTCATGCCCCTCGTTTCCATGATGGTAATGCCATTCAAATCGGGCGCATATTTTTCACCAAAATCCAACAATGCAAAAGAAACACCCAACAAAAGCGTTTTATTTTTTTTGCTTTTACACATTGTTACTTTTTTTAATAATTTTTCGCAATCATACAAAAAAAAGCCGCTCAGGTCTTGATGATTGGATTTTTACAAAATTTTCAGCCATATAAAACTAAAGAAGAGCCTTTCACGCTCCAAATAAGCGGGAAGCAAACACAAAAAAGCCCACTCTTCTAAGTTGCCATAAAAGGAACTAAATCCAGCCTCTGTAACTTGATTGTAGTGTTGAGGTTTCTTTACTAAATGCGTACTTTGCGTACCTTCTGTGGTGCCGTTGCTGCGAAAAGGACAACGCTGGTGTCCATTGTCCAGTTTGTATTAGATGGGTTTTGAAAAGAGAAATGGGCAGAAAAGGAATTTTATTTATATTTTTATGTCCTTTGACTCAACATTTAGGGTACTGTAAATACGTTCTATAAAATAAGCAGTTTTCTGCTTGATAGTGAAAGACCTCCAAAGCAGTCTTTTCAAAATCAATCAACTACTTTATTTTTCAATGCATCAAAATTTTTAAAATGAACGCAAAAGTAATATCTCACTTTGTAAATGTTGTGATTAATTCTTGTATCAAAGCACCTTCTTATTCCAATGTGCCGTGAGTTAGAATTCCGTTAACATGAGCAAAGATACATTAATACAGAATGGCATAGATTCTTTTTTATATCACTATTGATTCAAAGATGGCGACAATGACATCAGCGCAATAGATACATTTCCAAATCTTTTTTTGTCTGATTCGAAACCAGTTTTCGTGAATCTCCATTCTTAGTTCCTTTAGTTACCAACTTGGGTACAGAGCAACAGTATAAAAGGCGAAATTCGTATCAAAGTTGGTTCTTCTTGTTGTATTTACAATCAATCAGAAGCCCCATGTACTTCTAGAAATGTTTATCAATCAATGTTTTATAAAATTTATCTCAAAGATCGTGCTGGACACAGCTGAAAAATTTCTACCCCCGATTGTCCTGAAATGTCTTTTTTGATACACGACTATATCTGTATCCTAAGAGGCATCAACTTAGGCGGACACAAATCAATAAAAATGGACGCGCTCCGCCAATTGCTCGAATCCTGCGGTTTTCAAGCTGTCAGAACTTATATCCAAAGTGGAAATATTCTGTTTCAATCCGAAGAAAAGGACTTGAAAGTATTGGAAAAATCAATCGGTGAAAAAATTCTATCTCAATTCGGATTTGAAGTTCCAGTCATTGTATTGACAAAGGAGGCAATCGAAAACGTATTTTTAAGCAATCCATTTCTTATTGAAAGACAAGAGGATATGTCATTTTTACACGTTACTTTTTGGCAACCGAACCAATAAAGGAACTGGTTGATAAAATAAATAACATTTCATTTCTTCCCGATGAGTTCATTATCAAAGGAAAAAGCAGTATATTTGTTCTGTCCAAATGGATACGGAAACACAAAATTGAACAACAATTTTTTTGAATCAAAATTGAAAGTCCAAGCGACTACACGCAATTGGAAAACGGTGAAAGCATTGATATGAAAACATAGAAGACAATATACAAGACGTAAATCAACGGTTCGCGAATCAAGATTAGAAGCCGAACGACCTTATTTTTGATGCCATACCCCTCGTTGGATTCATAGACGATGTATTCATACTCGGGCTGGTCTATAAACAAGTTGCAGTCGATTTGGATCGCTACGAGGAAAAAAAACCAACCATGAATCACTTTTAAACAAATAAAACTTTTTTTTAAAATTATTAATTTATTTGAAACATTTTGTTTTTATATACGTTTATGTATGAAACAAATATTTTTCAATCCAAAATAAATTATTTTATGAAATTTTCAATTTTTATCTTTATTTTACTTTTTTCGTATCAGAAAATATTCGCTACTGATGGAGCTACTACCTATTTAATTTATGACGATGGGTGTATCAAGAAGAATATATACAAAGGACCTTCTGATGGAAATGTTGTTTTTCAATGACTACGTCCTTAGAAGCCACAGGTGAAAAATACTCCTTTAGGGCGTATTCAGAAGAGTTAAATTTAATGTTTTGAGTGTCCGCCCAAATAAAACAAAAAGCTGTAAAGATGCGTATATTTTAAATCAAAATCTTGTAGAGGATGTAAATAAAGGAAACAAACTCTTTGTTTTATCAAAAAAAGATGGAAATGTTTACAAAAAATGCGACGAACTTATATACATCAAAGCAAACTTCTCAATTCCTTCGTTATCAATCTAGTAGTCATTTTTTGAATACAATTTCGCCCATTCGTATGACGTAGCTGAAGACTTACGCATCAATCGTTCGTTGGGAGGAACTGCTTTTTTTGCAGGGGATATATACGAGGACGGCAAAAAGTTGAATATATTCCGTTGTTATGATGCAGATTATGCTACCTATACGGATTTGATGTTTTCTGATAATGGTATAGAACGTATGGAACGTGCGGGGCAAAAATTGAACTTGTTCCTCAAGTTTATAAAAATACAGCAACTCAAGTAGAAGATGTCAATACTCAATATTTGATTCCTCCCGGGTTAAGCGTTTAAACAACACAACCGATTATTGAGCCGTAAACACTCGCTCTTCAAAGAGTAAGCGAGTACAACCTTCCAACGGTGAAAGAAATTGAAGCACCTAAGCGTCAACGGATTATCCGCAAACCAATTGCTATCGATGAGAAAATCATAAAATCCATGTTGTTGAAAGCGGAGAATCGCTCTACACCATAGCATCAAATACAATACGACGATGAAGTCCTTGCGGGCTTTGAACCACCTACAAGACAACAAAATATACATCCTCCAAAAGCTCATCATAAGTTCTGAAAGTAGCCCTAAGGAAGCAGTAGTAGAATACAATGCTTCAACCCAAGCGGTTGAGAGAAGTATCGTAAAGCTTGGCGATAACCTCTATCGTATATCACGCATGTACAATACAAGCGTTGAGCACCTATAGAGGTTAATCGCCTTGTTCTGGAAATTACAGGTAGAACAAGTGCTTTTTGATAAAATAAGTATTCCTTAAAAATTATTTTGGACAACCTCTTATAGATGTAAAAAAAATTTTGCATCAAGTCTTTGCACCCCAAAGCCAGTAAGCCCTCTTGTTTTACACAATGGTTTTAGGGTGCAAACATTTTGAGCCAGTATTGTATAACCACGCTTGTCATCGGAAGTGCCATAAACAATGCGCCAATCTGCCCCCAAAATAATGCTCCTGCACATGACACATGGCTCTACGGTGACAAACAGCGTACAACTGGAAGGTATTTGGTTCCCAACGCATTGGCAGCAGATGTCAGTGCAAGCATTTCGGCATGAGCAGTTACATCAGCTCAAAAAGTTCAGTTTTGATTGTGCGCCCTTGCTATGATTCCGGTTGTTGCAAACGATTACGGCTCTTGGTTGGAACTTCTCCATCTTGAAAAGCCTTTCGGGGCTTCCGTCAATGCTTGTTGCATAAAATACTCATCGCTAAAAATATCCAGTTTTTAAAATTTTGGTTTTAATTTTTTTTTTTAAAAATGGTTAGGTTGTTTAATGGCAAAAAAACCCCAACCCTTTT
>JAHFWI010000222.1:0-17857 GCA_028554975.1 Himalopsyche kuldschensis | reverse complement strand
TGGTTTGAAATGCTAAACCTAAAACATTTAGTCGAGGGTCAGAACTGTTATTCGCAGGAATCCCCAAGACCAATGCTCACAAAGGCTTTGGATTTGATTATTCCAACTTGCCGCAATTTCAGGAGATTGAACCGTTGTGATAAGAACATGCCTCAAATTGTCTTTTTTCTAAAAAAAATTTTGTTGGTCTGTTAGCCCAGGTTTCGCGCCACTTTTCGGAAACACCTTTCCATTGTAAGTACCTGCAAAATAACCACCTGCCTGCGCAGGGATGGATTGATGACGGCTGTACAACATTAAACCTGCAATTTGTTCCATTGAAAGTTGCGAAGCCAAATTTTTAGCCCGTACTTCCAGCAGGCAAACGCCAGTCTTCATACTTGTCTAATTTGCCATTCTTATTCAAATCTTTGAATTGCAAACCATTGACAGTCAATAATTTAATGCCAGAATTGAAAGAATAGCCTAATGTTTGTCCGCCTTTATTGTCCACTAAAACAACAGAAGTTGGTTGGGTTTGACTCCAAATTGTTGTTGAAAGGAAGGGCAGAGCCAAACTCAATAGCTTTTTTTTGATATTTTTCATAATTAAAAAAAGGGTAAATTTTTTCGCGCTCATCACAAAAATTCCACGAATTTGACGAATTATTTATTCAAAATTCGTGGAATTTCGTAAAATTGCACAAAATAGTGGCAAACTACCTTTTTTATTATTCCTAAAAAATAGAATGAAAAACGCTTATTGGCGTTTCTAAAAACAATACCCAATATTGCCAAATATTTGACGGCAATACTTGCAGTGGTAGCATTAAGTTTTTTATTTCCAACAAATGCCAAATTTAAATATCGTTTTTCAGAAGGGCAGGTTTGGTTGTATGATGACCTTTCTGCGGCAACGGATTTTGCCATTCAGAAATCCAAAAAAGAATTGGAAGAAGAACGAGCTTTATTGGAAAAAAGAATTTTCGCCTTTTACGAGATAGACTTGGAAGTCATTGCAGAACGCAAAAAAAAATGTTTCACGCCATGTTTGAAGAACAATTGAAAATGGCGCGGCGCGATGGTCAATTTCCAGATGTTTTGCGTAATGCGTCAAAAATATCAAGATTATGGTAATTACGTCACGGACAAATTATTGAAAAAAGGTATTTAAGACAAGATACGTTTACCAAAAGTAAAGATAAAGATTTCGTAATCAATATTTTACGCGGGAATACGACCGAAAAACAAACCTTGCAAAACATTCTTACGCCCAATAAAGTCAAAGATTTTATAAATGATTCTTTAATCAATCGTTTTAAAGAATCTTAATTTTTTATATCCTTTATTGGAATCGGTTTTAACCCCTAATTTGGCGGTCAATGCCGAAAACCAAGCAGTTGAAATTAGAACAGTTGGATAATATTGCTATTTCACGCGGAAAAGTAGCAAAAGGAGAGTTAATTGTTGCTAAAAGTAGTATTATTACACCAAATGTTTATCAAAAACTGTCTTCCTACAAAGAACAATATGAATCGGATAATATTTCACATCGGAAATATTATTTAGTGTTGACGGGTTATAGTTTGTTGACAAGCATTATTTTATTTTTATTTTTGTTATACTTGCGTTTTCATGCAGCCGATATTTTCATTAAATTGCGATGGACATTTTTTTTAATTGCATGGGTTTTGATGTACGCTTTTTTGACTTATGGCATCAAAGCAGCGGAGATTCTACACCTTTATATGGTTCCTTTTTGCATTGCGCCGATAGTCATTCGCAGTTTCCATGGGCGTGAGTTGGCAATGGTAACCCATACCGTTATTTTAATCATCGGATTGATTCACGCGCCAGGTTATGAATTTATTTTATTGCAATTACTGACTGGTTTTGTAGCCATTTTCAATCGGATGCAGACGCGTTATTGGAGAAATTTTTCAAACACATCTCGTTTATAACCTTGATTTATGGGCTTAGTTACCTTTTTCAAGAGTCGCTGATTGAGGAAAGCAATTTGGGCAGTATCAATTGGACGGTTTTCATATGGCTCTTTAAATGGGTTTTTAACCCTTTTAGCCTATCCACTCATTCCCTTATTTGGCAACTTTTTTGGGTTTGATTCCGATATTGCATTAGCCGAATTATCCGATTTGAATCATGCTTTGCTAAAATCTATGAGTTTAAACGCGCCTGAACGTTGCAACATTCCTTCAAGTAGCAAATTTAGCAGAAGCGGCAGCAACGGTGATTGGTGCAAATGCGTTATTGGTTAAAGTGGGTGCGCTGTATCACGATGTGGGTAAACGCTTAAACCAATGTATTTTATTGAAAATCAGTCTGGTACAAATTTACATAATCAGTTATCTGCCTTAGAAAGTGCGCATATCATTTTGGACCATGTGACAGAGGGCGTGAAATTGGCACGCAAAAATGGGTTGCCTGAAATTATTATTCAATTTATTCAAACGCATCATGGAACGACTTTGGTAGAGTTTTTTTACAACAAACATATGAAAGAAGGTGGAGACGGTGTGAAAGATAAATCAAAATTTCAGTACGCAGGCCCCTTTACCACACACGAAGGAGCAAATGATTTTAATGTTGGCGGATAGTTTGGAAGCCGCCGCGAAAAGTTTACGAGAAAAACAGGTGAAAATATTGACCAATTAACAGAGCGGATTATTGCTGAAAAATGCACACGGGCAATTAGCCTATTCGCCCCTTGACTTTTGGAAGCGTTAGAACAATGCGCGGTTTTAAAACGACTTTGAGAAGCATTTATCATGTACGCGTCGAATATCCGAGTGATAAAAACGAGTTCTGTTGCGTAAATTAATGATTAAAATAGTATCAACCAATGAAATGAAAAATAAAGTATGTTTATAATTAATTTATTAGAATCAATTTGGGAGACCTTTTTGGACAAACAATTAGCAGCATCACTCATTTGTTGACAGGAAGGTTGAAAAAGATGGATTTATATTTGATAAAATCGTTTATACCTCTTTTTTTGGTTGCTTTTTGCATTGCCTTATTCGTCTTAGTAATGCAATTTTTATGGGTTTACATTGACGAAATCATGGGAAAAGGGTTAACCTTTTTTGAGTTGACCGAACTGGTTTTCAAATTGTCGATGACGATGGTTCCGAATGCCCTTCCGTTAGGAGTCTTAATTTCGAGCGTCATGGTTTTGGGCAATTTGGCAGAACGGTACGAGTTAGCAGGCTTGAAATCGGCGGGTATTCTCTTGACGCGCATCATGTTTCCCTTTAGCTATTACCGCTTTTTTGATTGCTTGCGGCTCTCTCTTTGTGTCTGACAAAGTGATTCCTTGGGCAAATTTACAATTTCATTCTCGTTTTTATGACATTCGGAAAGCAAAACCAACCCTTGCCTTTGAAGAAAATGTGTTTAATGACGAATTTCAAGATTATACCATGCGGATTGGCAAAAAAAGTGCCGATGGCAGGTATTTGAAAGATGTGATGATTTATGGGAATCAAAGCAGTGGCAATGCCGATTTGGTCAATCAAATCATGGCAAAACAAGGCGAAATGTTTACCACCAAAGACCGTCAATATATTATTATGAATCTCCAAGATGGGGTTCAATACCAAGAAACAACGAATAATAGAGACGGCGTAAAACATTATCCTTTTGTGCGCATCAAATTTAAATCATGGCAAAAAATATTTGATTTAACCCAATTTGAACGCCAAAATACCAACCAAGAATTATTTAAGGGCATCAGAAAATGTTGACAACGAGTCAATTGGGAAAAGCGATTGATTCTATCGAACAAGTGGGCATTATGACGTTATATGGAATTGAAAATCAATACCTTAGATTATTATCGGGCTTTCAAACGCAAAACAGTCCTGTCCAATCCGGCGTTATTGGAAATGTGGTTTCACCACTACTTCCCATACCGTCGACTACTGTTGTGGAATCGACATTGGCAAAGTGAAACCCTCTAAGATTCAGCGCATGATGGATTCCATGTCGAGCAGTCGTTTGGCTGAAACGCCTTTTACAAAAATGGGGGCAACAGCAGTGGTAAGTACGCCTCTTGTGAAGCCTTCTAAATGGTACGTTGCTCAATTTGACTCATTGATAGGGTTCCATCAGAACAAAAAGGAGGGTTGCGCAATCGGGCGGATTCGTATGTACGCGGCGTGCAAAGCAGTAGTATTGAATCCGCTTTACAGTCTTTATCAATTACAAATAAATCATTATCAAAATTTATATATGAACTACATCTCAAATACAGTGTCGCCGCGATTTGTTTTATTTTCTTGTTTATTGGTGCGCCAATGGGGGCAATTGTGCAAAAAAGGCGGTTTTTGGGTACCCAATTTTGGTAGCAATATTCTTTTATGTTATATATGCGATTGCGATGATTTATTGCAAAATTTGAATGTTCAAGCCGTACCTGCGATTTGGGCAGCTTGGATTCCTGTTTGGTCATGCTGCCAATGGGCTGTATTTTGACTTGGCGGGCAATGAATGATTATAAAATCCTTCAACTTGATTTTACCAAGTGGATTCCTAAACGATTTAGACAACCCACCGTATAGCCGATAATGCGAGTCAAGTGCGAATCAAGTGCGATCATAGTGACCATTAGATAGGTACGGATTTTTTAATTAAACTTAAAAAATCCGTACCCATCCGTAAAAATTCGTAACATCCGTATATCCATTCGTATCAATATCCTATTGATATTCACGCAATTTTAGTTAAAACTTCTGTCTTTTTTTAATCTTTTTTTAACTTTGCGTGTTTTTGCAAACCACTGTGTTCAATCGGGTTAGACAAAGTACTTTGGTTGCAATCTTGTTAGTTTTTATAAAAACCAATTGATTGTCAATTTATTACAAAGTTAATTTTTATTTATCCTTTCAATAATGAATCAAGATACAAAAAGCACCGCTATCGGTTTTATGTTAATTGCGCTCCTCATGTTTGCTTGGCAATGGTATGAACAACCGAATGCAGCGCAAATTGCGGCGAAAAGACAAGCCGATTCTGCCGTTTTTGCGCAACGGCGTATCGATAGCCTTGCGAAAATGGCTCCTGTTCCAACGCCTGCCGCATTGCCCGATACCCTCAAACGGCAACAATTAGCAGGAGAGTATGGTGCGTTTGCGACAGCAGCAGCAGGCATGGAGCAACTTTCTACCTTAGAAAATGATGTTTTTAAAATTACTTTTACCAATAAAGGCGGGCGTATTAAAGAAGTTTTATTGAAAACATACCAAAATAGATACAAAGACGATAAAAAGCCTTTTGAACATGGAAGATGATAAAAATCGGTTTGAATATCATATTCCTGCAAATGTACCCAAAGGCATGATTTCAACAGGTGATTTGTATTTTACGCCTGTGGTGTCAGGCAATACGATGACTTACACTGCAACTGCGGGAGATGGGGTGTTTTTTGAACAAAAATATGTGATTGGTGGCAACTATAACATTGATTATGACATCCGTTATCAAGGACTTGGTGCTATTTTTTGAAGGCAGACACCAAGGCAGTCACCTTGAATTGGGTCAATTGGTTGGATAAATTGGAGAAAAAACTCCGATTATGAAAAAAGTTATACCCCTTTATACTTCAAAGAGGCGGATAAAAATCCAGATTACTGCTCTTGTACAGCAGATGATAAAAAAGAATTAGCTAAAAGAGCTGTCAAATGGGTTTCTGGTTCCAATCAATTTTTCAATGCTTCTTTAATTGCCAAAACAGGTTTTCAAAGCGCCATCGTGAAAACCGAAATGGCTCCGATTACTTCAGATGATTTAAAAAAGACCGAAGCGCAATTAGCCATTCCGATGGAACGGGGAAATGGGGCATTTGGAATGCAAATGTATGTGGGATCTAATGAATTTAATGCTATGCGCAGTTACGGCGTGGTTTTGGAAGACGTGATTTCTTACGGAAATTCGTTGTTTGGGAGCATCAATCGGTGGTTAATTCGCCCTATTTTCAATTTTTTTAATGCAATCACGCATCATGCAGGATTTCAATTTTGTTGCTGACCCTTTTAGTCAAACTTTATTATACCCCTTTGAGCTACAAATGTTGTATCGCAAAGCAAAAAACCTTGCGTTGAAGCCCAGAATTGATAAAATGAAAGAAAAAATGGGTGGTGACCCCCAAAAAGTGCAAGTGGAAACGATGAAGCTGTATCAAGAATTTGGAGTCAATCCACTCGGTGGTTGTATGCCAACCTTGCTGCAGATGCCTATCTGGATGGCGTTATTCCGTTTTTTCCCTGCAACGATTGATTTTAGGCAACAAAGCCTTGGCGGGCTACGGATTTAACGTCTTATGAAGTTTTTTGCCAAATTGCTCTTTTACGATTCCCTGCTTATGGGGGCGCATGTGAGTTTATTTGCCTTTTATGGGCAATTTCATTGTTGGTTTTCACTTGGTATACGTCCAAAGATGTCGATTATTCAGCACAACCTGCTATGAAATATGTACAATATTTAACACCTGTAATGTTTATGTTTATGTTCAATAGTTATGCAGCAGGTTTGAGTTTATATATGTTATTTAGTAATGTATTAAACATTGGACAAACGATTCTTACGAAAAATTATGTCATTGATAATAGCAAAGTCTTGGCAGAATTGGAAGCAAATCGCAATAATCCAAAACCGAAAAGTGCTTGGCGCAGCAAAATAGAAGAAGCCGTTGCGCAACAACAACAAATGCAAGAGCAGACGAAGAAAAAAAGATAAAATAAAAATGCAATGTGTTTTTTTCCGCAGATGAAGAGATTTTTCGCAGATTCTGCATTTGCGAAAAAATCTGCTTCATCTGCGGAAAAAAAATAAAATAAACCTTCCTTATGATTCAAGTTTATATAACTGGCGGTACTTTCGACAAACAATACAATTACATCACAGGTGAACTCTCGTTTAAAGACACGAATATTCCTAAAATGTTCGAGCGAGGTCGTTGCACGATTGATATTGATGTCAAAACATTGATGATGGTTGATAGTTTGGAGATGACCGATGAAGACCGCAGCATTATTATCCACAATTGTAAACGCTGTCCGCATGATAGAATCTTGCTCACGCATGGCACAGACCGCATGGCTGCAACGGTTGCGGTACTTGCTGCCGCCAAAATTCCGAAAACCATTGTTTTAACAGGTGCAATGATTCCTTTATGCATTTGGCGTGTCCTCAGATGGTTTTTCAACTTGGGCAGTGCCTTGGCTTTCGTGCAAACCTTACCCAGGCGTTTATATTGTGATGAATGGACGATATTTTGAATGGGATAAAGTGAAAAAATACTCAAACAGGTAATTTTGAATTGCTTTTGTAAAAAACACTACATTTGCGGCGTATCAACAAACACAATTGATAAACAGTATTACTATGAAATGCCAAAACAATTCCAATTTAATTGGGTAATCGCTTTGATTTTGCTTTCTTTAAACTTCAATTTCCTTTGTATGGGCAATTGAGCGTCGCTTGTGAGCGCGTTAAACCCGTCTATAACATCGGTGAAACGGCTGTTTTCAAGGTACTCGCACCCACAACAGGTGCGGCAACTGTCGATTTTTTCTATGATAGTCGAGACAATCGTCCCATCGTCAAGACTGAAAGTATCGCTTTGGTAGCCAATATTAGCCAATCTATCCCATTTCGATTGAATGAAGCAGGGTTATCTTTTGCAAAGTCACCAAATGGTCATGGCTTTTTGCGACAAGTGCTTTGCACCTGCATCCATTCAACCTTTGAGCCAGAACCGGTGGATTTTGATGCGTTTTGGTTGCAAAAACAAGCATTAGCGGCAATTCCGTTGCATGCCAATTTAACACCCTTCTATGGTATGAAAAATGGTCTAACGATTTATAAAATGACCATTACGTCTGTGCAAGGGCGCAAAGTGGGCGCGTATATCACGATTCCTGCGGGTCTTGGCCCCTTTCCTGCGGTTATCAAATTGCCGCCTTTTGGAGATGCCGCCTTGCCGCCTGATGAGCTGACTCATACTGAAATTGCTGAAAAAGGGCAAGCTATCAGCGTCACCATGAGTGCGCATAATGCAACACCTGACCAAGTAGATCCATTGGCTTATAAACCCGATATTATCACAAATCAAGACAGTATTTATAATAAATTAATGATTTTAAATTGTTTACGCATTATAGATTATCTTTTTACAAGAAGTGATTTTAATGGTTCTTTGGGTATTATGGGCGAAAGCCAAGGCGGGGGATTGGCAATTAGTGCAGGAGGATTGGATAAACGGGTCAAAGCAGTCATGGCAAGTAATCCTGCTTTTTGCCAATTACAAGGTTATAAATTTCGCAAAGCAAATGGGTTTCCAACCTATTTGCAAACGGCTCACTTGATTGGTTTGAATGCAGAACGGGTTAGCGCGGCGATAAAATACCATGATGCCGTTTATTTTGCCAAGCGATTTAAAGGCGCACTGTATCTAACAAATGGTTATGAAGACCTTGTGACTCCTGCGGCAACCGTATTTGCGGCGGCAAATCAGCATTTAGGGCAAACAATTGTTTGTCATATGAAAAAAACAGGTCATAATCATCCTTGGGATGAATATTGGATAGGTCGATTTGCTTTTTTTGCACAACATTTAGACGGTTTTAAAAATCCTTATCCCGCGCTTAAAAAACATCACATTAGAATTTCTAATGATACAATAATTGATTTAAATCAATCGATTACGCTCTGAAGTGTCGTATTTGATGGAAATCAAGTAGCCTTTAATTTACCAGGGCGGTGGGAAAAAGTATCGGGTACGGGTCAAGTTACATTTAGTAATCCGAGTGATAGACAAACTCGGCTGCTTTTTTCAACACATGGTACGTATGTATTGCGTTTCATGGCGGAGGATGATTATACGATTCAAACGCCAGAAGCGAAATTTTTCACGATTGCGCACCATGTTGCGATTCGAGTCCGTAATCCATTGAATGTCAATGATTTGCTCATGGATAAAGATTGGTTATCCCTTTTTCCAAATCCTGTTTTGCACGAATTGACGGTAAAATTTAAAAATAATTTTACTTGTAAATCATTGAAAATAACGGATGTATCAGGTAAAGTTTATAAAACGTATCTACCCGAAAAAATGGTTTGAACAGTGAATCAGAAATCTTATTGGAATTGACCAAATTGCTGAAGCGGTTTGTACCTCCTCAAAGCAGAAAATGCAGATGGCGGTACGATTACTAAAAAATTTACTAAAATGTAATGTTAAAGTTAAATCCCACATTCCGCACCCAATATTGGCATGCCGATAGTACCAATTTTAGTCTTGAAGGTGATTAGGAAGCTGATGCGATCGGCGTAAAAATCGGCAAAGGGTTCGCAAAAGACAAGCGATTGGATCTCAAACAAATCACGTTGGGTCTGATTACGAGTTATAAAACCGCAATCCCCCGTTACGTTACATGCAATCCTTTGATGGAAACGCGAATGACAACCAAACCCTTGTAACGATGATCGAAACCTTTATAGGATGCTTTGAAGCGGGTGCCGACGTGGGGCTTTTTATTGCGGATGCGGGCATTTAGAGTGCGGACAACATCCACGATCGACTGAAAAAAAGAGACTGGATTCCACGCGTTCCCGAGACGATTGGGTTGGCAAAGAATGATTGAAAAAACGCAACCGACGGATTTACAGGACTTTACAACGATTCCAGAGTATCGTTTCGGGCCCGTATCCAGTTCCGATGCAGGTGGCGCAGCGTTGGTTTATCATCGAATCGGCACCGTTGGCGAAGGCAATCACCAAGACGATGAACGCCAAAGCACAAGCGCAAATCGAACGTGTGAAAGTGAAAATCACTAAAAAAGCCACGCAATGGTTTCGAGAACCTATCGCTTTGGAGGCTTGGATTGCGCAATTAGAACAAACCGATCCCTTTGTACGCATTGAATACACGATTAAAGAGCAATTTTATTATTGCAAACCAGAAAACCGAAGGTCGAAAACCGTCGCATCGAATCGCAGGTCGACACCGTTCTTTTGACCGTCAAGGACGAAGTGATTGCGCCCATTGTGACCCCAAAAGTCGCTTTATTCTGGCAACTAATGTCTTAGATCGGGTTCGATTACCCGATGAGGACGTTTGAGCCGCCTATAAAACGCAAGCAACCTCCGTCGAAAAGGGTTTTAAGTTTTTTAAAGACCCGATCTTTTTTGCGGAAACTTTCTTTGTCAAAAAGGCTTCGAGCCTCGAAGGACTCCTAATGGTGATGACACTCTCTCGGCTCGTTTATTCCCTCTGTGAACGCCAATTCCAAAACGTATTGTCTGAAAAAAACGAAGTCGTAGATACCCAAACGTCCAAAAAGACTCAAAACCCACCATGCGACTCGTTTTCAATCAATTCAGAGGGATTCATCTCGTGAAACGCAATGATCAGACCCTTCCTTTTTGCACCAACTTAAACGACAATCATACGAAAATTATTCGCCTTCTCGGTGCGGCGTTTGCGAAATACTACTTTTTGCAAATTTAGGGTGCGGAATGTGGGTTAAATACCTATACCTTTCCTAAACCACTTGGAAAATAAATTCGAGCCTAACTTGCGGCAAGTTTTAAACTTGCCGCAAGCTCAAACTTAAAATTCAAGTTTTAAACTTGCCGCAAGTTTTTTTACAAATTGATTTAGGATAACTATAGGTAAGTGCCTTGGCTTAATTATTTTACAGAATGGAGCATCCTTTAAAATAAGTTATAAATAATTGATTTTAAATACATTACTGACGCGGGTTCAAACCCGCGTCCAGTTGTCTCTAACTCTTTTTGTCTAAGAACTTATTTAATTTTAAAACGATTCATTGTTTTAACAATATATTCAATAGCATCGTCTGTGTGAATGGGTGAACAAGGCAAACTCAACTCCGTCGCATGAATTATTTTGCTAAGTGAAAATCGCTTTCTTTCAAAGAAATACCTTTTAGTTGCCCAATGTTGAATCGATTTTTGGTCACAAGGCGCAATAGGGTAATGAATTTCGGTTTTAATTCCGTGAGATAGCAAGTAGTCGCGCAATTCGTTTCTCCGCGGATGCCGAATCGGAAAAATATGAAACACATTGAAACTATCCGCAATCGTCGCAGGCAAAATATAATCTGATTTCAAATGATTCAAATAATAGTTGGCAATTTGATTTTTCGACGATTAATAGCATCCAAAACCCTGTAACTTGACACTCAAAAAACTGGCTTGAATCTCATCCAAACGCGAATTATCTCCAATATACTCATTTTGATATTTTACATTAGAACCATAATTGCGCCAAGCCTTTAATTTTTTATACAACGTTTCATCATTTAAAGCAATGCCACCTGCATCGCCCAAAGCACCCAAATTTTTAGTTGGATAAAACTAAATGCACCCGCATCTCCAAAAAGTACCCGCCATTTTGCCTTGGTAAGTCGCTCCATGCGATTGCGCACAATCTTCAATTAATTTTAAATTATATTTTTTGCAAATATTTAAAATAGGTTCCATTTCACACGATTGACCGTACAAATGGACCAGCATAATGGCGCAGGTTTTGGGCGTTATCTTAGCTTCAATTTGTTGAGGGTCAATATTATATGTATGAATATTAGGTTCCACAAAAATAGGAACATGCCCCGAATTAATCACCGCATTAACCGTTGCAATATACGTGTTAGAAGGAACGATCACTTCCGAACCAACAGGAAAATCATAGGCTTTCAAAGGGATTTCAAGCGCGTCTAACCCAGAGGCAACTCCGATAAAAAGCGACAACCCAGATAATCCGCAAATTCGCGTTCAAATTTTTCGACATTTTTGCCAAGAATAAACCAACCACTTTGCAAAAACATCTGCAAATGATTTTTTATAACCTTCTAAAAAGGGCGATTTAAATAATTTAAATTTTCGTAATCTATGTTTCTCATGTGGGTAAAGAACTGTTTGGATAAGGTGTATCAATATAGTCATGCACATCGTATTTAGTGGATGCCAAGACTAACAATGTTGCATTTTCTGAAAAAATCGTACATAATATGCCAATCGGTTGGCTCCACAATCAGTATTTTAGCAGGATGATCCAACACAAATTGGGTTTCGGATACGCCATCATGATTGTAAATCGTACAAGAACCACTGAGGCAAATCAGAGCCTGTCGAGATTTTTATGCTTATGTCCACCGCGCTGTGTTTTGGCGGCACACCGTACATGTAATAGACGCGTTTAACCGAAAACGGCAATTGGTCTTGAATGACATTTAAACTGCCGCGGGCATCTGTAAAATGATTTTAAATGAATGAGTTGTGCCAAAAGTTGTATCGTTTTTAGTAACTTTTATTTCAAAGTTATATACTTTTTGATAAAATTTGTTTTAAAATACGCGCCCCAGCCTTTACAGCTATCTTGATAATATTGTTGAATGGATTGCGCTCCATTTGGGTCAAATGACGCATCAATGGCTTGAATTTTTGATTTCCAATCCATTAATTTTTGAATATAGGGTTCATAAAAGTGCTTTTTGAATAATTTATTAATAATATACATTTTTGGTGCATAAATTACTTTGCTACCTTCATACAATTTGACTCCATGAAAATGAAAGAAAACTCGTTCTACAATTTCTTGTGAATCAATCATTTGTAATTTTAATAGTTTTGGCGTAAACGAAGCCAATTGCCAATATTCATCAAAATAAAAACCATATTGTTGAATATTCCAAGGAGCAAGTCCACCGCCTAAATGTTTTAAAACATGCACTCTTTTAAAACGGGTTGTCCAATCATCTAAGTATTTTTGGTCGCCAAATTTTCCATCTTCGATGCGGTTGTAACACCATTCCAAGCATTGATACCGCCACCAAGTCAAAATATGCAAGCCATTATCCGTATTATCGAAATACATAAATTGAACACAATATTTACCCGCAATCGCCGACTTATCATACTGTTTTGTATAATGATGTTCTGTAATAAGCACATTGCAATCTTTCGGAATTTCGTCAATGAGGACTTTGGGATTATTATAAAAAATCATGTCCGCATCAATGTACGTACAATGAGGCAATTGGTAGGTCTGAATCGCATATAAAATCGTGCTACTCGTGCAAGTCCAACAATACTCGCCCCGTGAACGCGTCGATTTGATGTGCAATAACGACTCATCTTCAAATTCAGACAAAGCGATTGGCACTAAATTCGGCAGATTTAATTGCTTCAAAATCGCGTAACATCGGTCATCAAAAGCAAATACATATACAGAAAACCATCTATACAGACTTCCGATAAGGATTCATACGTTGCTAACCCGCGCGTTAAATAATTGGAATCGAAAAGCGTACAAAAATAGAGCATTTTAAGTTATTTTTTTGCGAGCAATCACAATGTTATCCAAATAAAAGTCATCATTATTAGGCAATATTAAACCAAGCAAACTGCCCAAAACATTCATCCAAGCATTCAGAAAGATACTGGTTACAATATTTGCCACTGATTTGGACGTAAAGCAATTGTTTTTTAAAAAATATAAAGATTTATTAACTGTGCTATAACAGCAAAATTATTTAAACTTTTTATATGTAATTATTTCAAAACCATTTTTTTGCAATAATGATTTTAATCCAAACGAACTGTAACGGGCGTAGTCATAAGGCTGCTCATGCTCATCCCAAACAAAAGGAACCGTTAAAAGTAGGTTCCATTCGGTTTTAACACCCGATGAATTTCCGTTAAAAACAGGTCAGGCGTAAAAACGTGTTCTAAAACTTGACTCGTCATTGCAGAATCAAAATGGGCATCCGCAAAGGGAATGTGTTTCCCATCATAAAAAACATCCACATCCTCTTTACGATGGTCATGTCCCGCTTGTTCAACTTCAATACCAATATAGGATTTGTATTGAAACAAATTTTTATAGGGCTTTTGACCACATCCGACATCTAAAATATCGCCTTGAAGGTGGTAAGCTACTTTTGACACATTATCAAATAATGATTTGCGTGCAAAATAAAAAGGATTTATAAACAAACCTAAAAGACCTGGGTTAAAGGTTTGTTTTTTGATATATTGTTTAATCATTATCTTTGAAAGCCGAATAACCAATTTTTAATTGAAAATAGACCACTATTTTTTGAAAAATACTTTGCCGCCACCAATAAGCGCGCCGCATTTGTTGATATACTGTGGGTAATACTTTTTGCCCAATAGGAAACAATGAAATTTTGTTTTTGCCAAAGGCGGAGTCACATTTTCGCTCGCATGTGTAGCCCCTGAACCTGCAATATGGTTTGTTAATGAATGCGTTGGATATAAATTTATTTTATTATATAATAATGAAACGGCGTACCAACGAACCGCCCATGAACTTACTTTTCCTGAAATCATTTGTTGCAACATGCGTTCAAATGGGTAAGCCCCTTCCAAATCGAAAGCCGAAATTAAATTTTTTGTTTTTTAAATCGGCATATAAAGACGCGCCGTCAGGATTAAATAATTCCCATCGGTTTTGCTGTTGCCCATCCCCAACATTCGGGAATGGATAAAAAAGGTTGTGGCTCCATCCGCAGGTTTTGCAAAAAAATTACACGCGCCAATGCTCAATACCTTAGATTCGTTTTCATATAATTTTAAACCATCATTCATAAAGGATAAAAATGAGGTGATGTAATTAAATCATCTTCCAAAACAATGATATTCCCATGCTGATTCACCACTTGTGTCACGCCTTGTATAATCGAATTAGCTAAACCAATATTTATTTCTTGTTGAATTACAATGACTTTTGCAAATTTCGTATCTAAATGGTTGGCTTGTACGACCGCAAGAGTCTCTGCAATTTGAGCTATTAATTCAGCAGAAGCATTTTTTTGGGCCCATCACAAAACACGTAAAGCAGGGTTTTTTTGCCAGTTCATTATCCGCTAAATATCGAATAGTTCGCGCCAAATGTTTGGGGCGATTGTAAGCAAATAGCGCGACAGGTGCCAGTTTCATCAAAATAGGTATATTTGAAATGGATTAAACAATATATAAAAGAACCGCTTGATTTTACGGCAAAGATAATGGGAAGTTTGTTTTAGCCGCCGATTGGACTCTTTTTTTTTTTAGATTTAGCCCAAAATATTCCTTTGAAAACATTACTTTGCACTCATTTACGGATTGCCAAACCACTATTTATACTCTTTATGCGTCTTAAAACGTTGGAAATCAAAGGTTTCAAAAGTTTTGCTAATGAAACGGCTATTCATTTTTCGGAAAATGTGATTGGGATTGTCGGACTGAATGGGTCAGGCAAATCAAATATTGTGGATGCGATTCGCTGGTCTTGGGCGAACAAAAAGTGCTGAATTACGCTTGGATAAAATGAATTCAGTTCTTTTTTAATGGCACTAAAAACGCAAACCTGCACAAGTCGCGCAAGTAACGTTGACGTTTGAAAATACTAAAATATATTACCTGTTGAATATCAAAATGTTGCGATTACACGAATGTTGTACGCGAGTGGGGATTCCGAGTATCGGCTGAATGGCGTGAGCTGTCGCTTGAAAGATATTACCATGTTATTTGCGGACACGGGGATTGGTTCCAATTCTTACGCCATCATCGCACTTGGGATGGTGGATGAGATTTTGAACGATAAACAAAATAGTCGCCGCATGATGTTGGAACAGGGTGTGGGTATTGGAAAATACAAATCCCGAAAAAATGAGACCATGACCAAATTAAATGCTGCAACAGAAGATTTAAATCGGGTTGAGGATTTAGTATTTGAGATTGATGGCAATTTGAAAACATTGGAAAAACAGGCAAACGGACTCCGGGTAATTCATAGACCTTAAAGCCGAATACAAAACATTGGCGATTGATTTGGCGGTTTTAAAATTGTCTGTTTTTAAAACCGATTCTAAAAGTATTGAAAAACAAATCGAAAATGAGACGGATAAATATAATGGTTTAGATGCAACTATTTTAAATACAGAGGCGAAAATAGAGGCAAATAAAAAAGAAAATCTTGAAAAGAGCAGTTATTAAGTGAACGGCAGCGGGATTTAAATCAGGTGATGATGTCGATTCGACAAGCAGAACAGGATAAAAAAATGGCGGTGCAACAACACGTTTTTACAGAGCAAAATTTGAAAAAATTTAAAGAACAAATTGATGCCGCGAAAACGCGCTTGACGCAACTCAATGAAGATATTTTGTTTTATCAAAGTGAAATTCATGTTGAAAAGCGGCTCGAATCGAAATTAGAAGACCAATTGGAAGCAGCAAAAAGAGAATTTAGGAAAAATGGGTCAAAATCATGGTTCCTTGAAAGCGGATTTAGACGTTTTGCTCAAAAAACAACAAGCTGTTGAAAAAGAAGTCGTCGAAATTGAGAAATTTAAAGCCATTCAAACCAATCAAATCGAAAATTTGCAAAACATTGCAACGAAACGAGCAAGAAACCGCAGGACGCAAAGCCGAATTGAGTGTTTTAGATGGTAAAATTGTCGATTTGGACAAAGTACTTGCAGAGCGTGCCGAACAATTGAGGGTTTTTACGCAAAAAGAAGAAGAACGTTTGGTGGGATTGGAACATGCCGACCGAAAAATGATGGAATTAAGTCAATTGATTACAGACGCTGCCCGCGAATTAGATGCAAAAGAAATGAATATAAATTGACTAAAAGTATGGTCGATAATTTAGAAGGTTATCCAGAGTCGATTCGGTTTTGACCAAAAAATAGGGATTGAAAGCACCTTTATTGACCGATTTGGTTTTTTGTAAAAGAGGAATATCGAACAGCAATTGAAAGTTTTTAGAACCTTATTTGAATCATTATGTGGTACAAAATAGAAGCAGCCGCCGCTGTGCGTGTTTTAACTTCAGCTCAAAAAGGGAAAGCCTGTTTTTTTATCGCAGATGCTTTTGAAAATCTGAGTTTAGAGTCGATTCCATTGCCTGAAATAGAGGGTGTTAGCATCGCGGTGGATTGCATTGAACCAGATATGCGTTATAAAAATTTTTTTAACTATTTGTTACACAATGTTTTAATTATAGATAAAGAAGATATTGAAGATACGTCTATTCCAAATGATGAGGCTTCTAAATCGTGTATTTGGATTGGAAAACGGGGCAATTTTATCAAACAACCTTTTCGGTAGCAGGTGGTTCTGTTGGTTTATTTGAGGGTAAGAAAATTGGACGAAAGAAAAATTTGGAAATTTTGGAAAAAACCGTCAAACATTTGGAATATAAAACCTTTAAATTGGGCGAAGAAATCCAATATTTGAAAAGCCAAATCTATATTTTGAGGAATAACGATAAACGAGTGGAGATTAAAAGAATTAATGACGGCTTAAATCAATTGAATCAAGAACGGGTGTCTTTGACAACTCGTTTGGAAAATTATACGACTTTTTTGCGCGAAACGGATGCGAAACAGCTGCAAATGGAGGAAGATATACGCGGTTTGCAACAAAAAAATCTGGATTCAGATGCCCAATTAGGTATCAAAAAAGCAAATGCGACTGCCCTTAAAACGCAAATGGGCAATATGGATGGTTCTTTTCGGAGCGTCAGCGAACAAATGTCTAATTTATCACAAGCGTATAATGATAAAAATGTTGCATTTATACGTCAACAAAATAAAGTGACGACTCAACAACGCGAATTAAGTTTGGGGGAAAAACAGCATGCCGAAACCAAAACAGGCATGTCCACCGCACAGCAACAAATGGTGGATTCTGAATCGGAATTGGGGCGTGCGGATGCTATTCAGCATTTGGAAAATGATTTGAAAACAAATTATGGCAAAAAAACGCGAAAAAGAAGGCAAATTAAGCGAAGTGGAACAGACTTTTTATAAAATTTCGGGGGGGC
>JAHFWI010000221.1:0-17289 GCA_028554975.1 Himalopsyche kuldschensis | reverse complement strand
TAAAAAAAGGGTTGTTAAGAACCCCGGCGCGCCAAAAAATAAATTTTTGGCCCCCAAAACAAGCGGCGGTGTATGGTGAAGATGAACTGACCGATAAAAATGAACGCTTTTTGGCGGCCGAACTCATTCGCGAAAAAATATTTCGGCTGTCGGGCGATGAAATACCGTATTCAGTCACCGTGGAAATTGAAAAGTTTGAAGTGGTGAAAGGCTTGCGCCGTATTTTTGCCGCGATTATTGTCGACAAAGAAACGCACAAGCCGATGTTGATTGGTAAAAATGGCGAGAAAATGAAGCAAATCTCGACCGAAGCGCGGCAAGATATGGAAAAATTGTTTGGCGGCAAAGTGTACTTAGAAACGTGGGTCAAAGTGCAAGGCGGTTATTGATGACGCGCGCGCGCTTAAAAAGTTTACTAAGTTACTAACAAATTTTAAAAAATTGGCATTTAAAAACCGTTAAGTAACATCAGCTAAACTCAAAAAACCATTCAACATGGCCGTGCCAGCGCAAAAATTAAACCATTTTAGCAAACTAGCCGTTTTTGTGTTGCACACCTATGCGTTTAAAGAAACCAGCTTAGTGGTTGAGCTTTTTAGCCGAGAATTTGGCCGTGTGGCGGCAGTGGCCAAAGGCGCACGCAGACCGCGTTCTGCCATGCGCGGTTTGTTGCAATCATTTCAATTGCACCCGGAGCAGCAAAGCCGAACTGAAAAATCTGCACGGCTTAGACTGGGCGGACAGTTTAATGACGCTGCAGGGCGAAGCCTTAATGTGCGGCTTTTATTTAAACGAGCTTTTGCTTCGGCTTTTACCAAGAGAAGACGCGCACGAGCAACTGTTTGATTATTATCAACAAACCCTAAAGTTACTCGCAAAAAGTGACGATTTAGCCAGCCAGTTACGCAGTTTTGAGCTTAAAATGCTGCAAGAACTCGGTTATGCCGTGCCGCTTTGGTTGGATGAAAACGACGCGCCAATTGAAGCCGAACAACAATATCGGTACGAAGCAGAATATGGCGCATGTGCGCTAAAAGCCACCAAAAATGGCGTACAATTGAGCGGTAAAACCTTGCTAGCGATGGCGCGTGACGATTATAGTGATACGCAAACGCAGTTGCAAAGCAAACAATTGATGCGTTATTTGCTGGCGCATTATTTGGGTGATAAACCGTTGCATACAAGGCAACTTTTAATTGATCTACAAGGATTGTAGATTTTTTATTAGCCGCAGATGAACGCAGATATACGCGGATAAAATCTTTTCAAAAGCATACCTTTATTATAAAGATTTGTTTCTAGTGTTGATTTGCACGGAAGTGGTGACATGAGAAAAAGTTATTTAACACAAATTTAACCAATAGTTATCTGCGTGTGTCCGCGTTCATCTGCGGCTAAAATAGAGTTCAGAAAGTGACAAAATGTTAAAGCTAGGCGTCAACATTGACCACGTTGCAACCATTCGTCAAGCGCGTGGCACCAAATACCCCAGCGTGGTGCAAGCTGCGTTGCGGGCTGAGCAATCTGGCGCGGATAGCATTACGCTGCACCTGCGCGAAGATCGCCGCCACATGCAAGACGCCGATATTTTTGCGTTGCGGCCATTGCTGCAAAACCAAAATGAATTTGGAATGCGCGGTAACAGACGAAATGATTGGCATTGCCATCAAAGTCAATCCGCAAGATGTGTGCTTGGTACCAGAACGGCGTGAAGAACGCACCACTGAAGGCGGGCTAGATGTGCTGACGCATTTTGCCAAAGTGCAAGCAGCGGTAAAAAAATTAGCTGACAAAGGCATTCGCGTCTCTTTGTTTATTGGGCCTGATATTGCGCAAATTGAGGCAAGTGTTAAAGCGGGCGCGCCTGTGGTGGAGATTCGCCGGTGCATTTGCTGATGCCGAAACTGAACAAGACAAAGCCAAAGAATTAGTGCGCGTAAAACGGCTATTGCCCATGCCGTCAAGTTGGGTTTGGTGGTAAATGCCGGTCACGGTTTGCATTATCATAATGTGCATGAAATTGCAGAAATACCCAGCTTTAGAAGAGCTGAATATTGGCCACGCGATTGTGGCGCATGCGTTATTTGTGGTTGGGATAGTGCGGTAGCAGAGATGAAGCAGCTGATGAAAGAAGCGGCATGCAATAAGTTCTACTGCGCAACTTATCTGCTGTGTTGCGCGGTGCTCAAAATCCTCATGTACTTACTTGTACATTCCGGTTTTGCGCTCCGTGCGCGCCTTACATAAGTCGTAACGGTTTATGAGATTTTTTGATGATCTTTAGCATCGGCACTGATATTGTAGAAGTGGCACGCATTGAAGCAGCATTGACAGAGTTTGGCGACGCGTTGCCAAAGCGTATTTTGGCAGTTCTTGAGTTGGCCGCGTTTGAACAATCACAAATAAAACCACGTTTTTTAGCCAAACGTTTTGCCGCTGTAAAGAAGCGTTTAGCAGCCGCGCTGGGTTTGCGACGCCCTGTACGTACGGGGTTATCGCCGTTTCGCTTTGATGCGTTAGGCAAACCACTTTTGGTGTTGGCGGCCGAATTACAAGCGGTACTTAACGGTTTTGAAATTGCCAAAATGCATGTGAGTGTGAGCGACGAGAAAAATTTAGCGGCCGCGTTTGTGGTGTTAGAAACTAACAGTTTTCGTCATTCTCGCGGTAGTGGGAATCCATTTTTAATGTTTTAAAAAAGTCAAACTGGATTCCCGCTTTGAGCAATGACGGTGGAATCAGTCAATATGGATGTTGTTCAACCAGATTTTGAAAGACGCTTTGGCGGCGTTTCGCGACTTTATGGCGCGGCGGGTTTAGCCAAATTGCAAGGCGCGCATGTGGTGGTGGCTGGCATTAGCGGTGTTGGCAGTTGGGCGGCTGAAGCGTTGGCGCGTAACGCAGTTGGCACAATTACGTTGGTGGATTTAGATAATATTGCTGAAAGCAATGTCAATCGCCACATTCACGCGCTTGATGGTAATTTTGGTAAAGCCAAAATCACCGCCATGCAGGAGCGTATTTTAAGCATTAACCCAGCTTGCCAAGTGCGTCTGATTGAAGATTTTGTTACCGTTGAAAATGCCAGCAAAATGTTGGATTTTCAGTTTGATATTTTAGTCGATTGTATAGACGATGCAGCTGCCAAGGCAGCTTTGGCAGCATTTTGCAAAAATGTAAAATCGTTGATTATTATGTCGGGCAGCGCGGGCGGGCGGCTTGACCCAACAAAAATAAAAGTGGCGGATTTAAGCGCGGTTACCAACGATAAATTACTGGCAAAAGTGCGCGATATATTAAGGCGCGACTATGATTTTCCAAGAGTAACACCATCAAACTCAGTGCCATTAAGAAGATCAGCCAAATTCAATGTGCTTTGTGTGTTTTCTGATGAGCCAACTATTAAACCCGAAGCTGCCTGTGAAACTGATGCGTCAATCACCGGTTTAAACCGCGCAGGTTATGGTTCTAGTGTGTGCGTCACCGCGCCGATGGGTTTTGCGGCAGCGCAATTGGCGATTAAATTGCTAGTCGCTTGAACCTAAACCAGCCATTCAAGTCAGTTAATTGTGACAACAAAAACAACCTTCAAGGGCAATAAAGCGAGCTTACCCAGCAAAATTTGCGTGGCCTGCAAGCGCGAAATGACTTGGCGTAAAGCGTGGGCCAAAAACTGGGATGAAGTGAAATATTGCTCGGACAAATGTCGTTCCACCAAACCAGATAAAAGTTAACGCATGCTTCGACCTTCTTTTTCGTCATTCCAGCGTAGGCTGGCATCCAGTCAAGTTACATGTCAACGTATTCAACTAACTTTGGCTAAATTTAATCTGTTCTGGATTCTGGTTTGCGCCAGAATGACGCGCTACTAACAATGGCTATCACATGAAAAAAGCGCGAAATTTAATTTTAATTTTGGGCGACCAGCTTAACTTGGACAACCCCGCGCTGGACAATTTTGACGCGAGCCAAGACCAGATTTTGATGGTGGAATGCGCAGAAGAAAGCACGCATGTGTGGAGCCATAAAGCGCGCATCGTATTGTTTTTGTCGGCCATGCGACATTTTGCAGAAAGCCTGACAGAACAAGGTTTTCAGCCAATTTATTTAACACTTGGCGAGCATGAATTTGCCACGCTACAAGCTGCTTGGACGCATTACTTAACGGTTTTAAAATGCCAAAAAGTGATTATTTGCGAGCCTGGCGATTACCGCGTTGAACAAAATATAATTGCGCTTTGTGCGGACAAAAATGTACCGTTAGTGATTCGTGATGACACGCATTTTATGGCCAGCCGCGCTGATTTTGCGCGTTATGGCGCAGGCAAAAAAGAGTTAAGATTAGAGTTTTTTTATCGCGAAATGCGTAAAAAATACAACGTGCTGATGGCAGGCAAAGACCCAGTGGGCGGCGCATGGAATTTTGATGCCGAAAACCGTAAAGCCTTTGGCAAAACAGGCCCAAAAAATGAACCAATCGCGCCAGCTATCAATGTTGATGCGCTGACCCAAACCGTGATGGATTGCGTTGAACAGCATTTTCCCAAGCATCCAGGCAGCCTTGCGCATTTTATTTGGCCAGTCAATCGCGCGCAGGCATTGCAGTTTTTAGATGATTTTATTGCGCATAAATTAGCCAACTTTGGTGACCACCAAGATGCAATGTGGCAACATAAAGATGATTTATTGCATGCGCAAAGCCCGTATTTATGGCATTCACTGTTGTCAACATCGCTCAATTTAAAACTGCTTAATCCGCGCGAAGTGATTGCGGCCGCCGAAAATGCCTACAAAAACAATGGCTTACCGCTGGCGAGTGTAGAAGGCTTTATTCGCCAAATTTTGGGCTGGCGCGAGTTTATCCGTGGTGTGTATTGGTTGGATATGCCGCACATGCGCGACGCCAATCATTATAATCACCAACGCGATTTGCCCGCTTGGTATTGGACTGGCGACACGCAGATGAATTGCATGAAACAAACTATTAACCAAACCATGCAACACGGCTATGCGCACCATATTCAACGGCTAATGGTGACTGGCATGTTTGGAATTTTGGCCGAAACGGCACCAAAACAGATGGCCGACTGGTATTTGGCGGTGTATGTGGATGCGATTGACCGCGTGGAATTGCCGAATGTGGCGGGCATGGCCTTGTATGCCAATGGTGGCAAATTCACCAGCAAACCGTATGTGGCAAGCGGCGCGTATATCAACCGCATGAGCAATTATTGCAGTGGTTGCCAATATAAACCAGACCAAAAAACGGGCGAAAACGCTTGCCCAACCACAACTTTGTACTGGAATTTTTTAATCAAGCATTACGATACGTTTAGCCGCAATCCGCGCACTGCGTTAATGACGAGAAACGTAGACCGATTTAGTGCAGAAGAAGTTGAAGCGATTCAATTGCAAGCGCAAAATGTATTGACGCAATTGGATAATATTTAAAACTTAACAGCTTGCTTTTTGAGTTTGAAAACCGTCAATACTTAACGGTTTTCAAATGCCAAAAAGTTATTTCAGTTGGTTGCGCATGGTTTCTTCAAACTCGGGAAAATAATTGCCAATTTGGTACAACTCAAAGTTGCGCAAAATGCTGGTATTGGGCTCGCGCGCTAACAAAAATTCAAACGCATTGTGAATCAAACGCTCGGTCGATATTTTGCTCGCGGTTAAACTGAGCGCATCGTTAATCGAAACCGTCACGTGGTGCGTGGTGACATGCGCATCGGCAACAATCACTTTATAGGTGGTTAAATCAATTTCTTCAATTTTAATTTTTGCCATCTGAAAACCGTTAAGTTGCCCTTGAAAACTTTATTTTAGACCCAATTTACATTCAAACGATTCAAATAGTTAATAAAATTTTAAAACGCACGAAAAAGGAAAAGCATGACGATACAAAAAACCGAAAAAAGAGAATTTCAAGCCGAAGTCAAACAGCTGATGCAGCTGATGATTCACTCGCTATACAGCAACAAAGAAATTGTGTTGCGCGAGCTGATTTCAACGCATCTGACGCGGCAGATAAATTGCGTTTTGAGGCGTTAGCCAACAGCGCACTGTATGAAAATGACAGCGAGCTGAAAATCACGGTTGGTTTTGACCAAGCCAGCCGCACCGTGACGATTAGCGATAACGGCATCGGCATGAGTCGCGATGAGGTGATTGCCAACATTGGCACGATTGCGAAATCGGGCACCAAAGAGTTTATGCAAAGTTTAAGTGGTGACGAAGTGAAGGACGCTAATTTGATTGGACAATTTGGCGTTGGGTTTTATTCTAGTTTTATTATTGCTGACAAAGTCACGCTCACCACGCGCCGCGCGGGCAGCACCGATGCGGTGCAATGGCAAAGCGCGGGCGAAGGCGATTACACACTGGAAGATGTTTCAAAAGCAGCGCGCGGTACAGAAATCACGCTGCATTTACGCCCTGAAGAAGACGAATTTTTAAATGATTGGCAATTGAAATCCATCATTCGTAAATATTCAGATCACATCACATTGCCAATTGTCATGCGTAAAAGTGAATGGAAAGAAGGCGAGGACGGCAAACCTGGCGAGATGGTGCAAACCGATGAATTTGAAACTATTAACAAAGCCAATGCCTTGTGGGCGCGCGCCAAAAATGACATTACAGAAGACGAATACAACGAATTTTACAAACATGTTTCGCACGATTTTGAAGCACCACTCGCCTATACGCACAGCCGCGTGGAAGGTAAACAAGAATACATTTCATTATTGTATATTCCTGCCAAAGCACCGTTTGATTTATACGACCGCGAGCGTCGTCATGGCATTAAATTGTATGTAAAACGCGTATTTATTATGGAAGATGCCGAAAACTCATGCCGCAATATTTGCGCTTTGTGCGCGGCGTGATTGATTCTGCCGATTTGCCATTAAATGTCTCGCGCGAGATTTTGCAAGACAGCCGCGATGTCGATGCGATTAAAAATGGATCGGTTAAAAAAGTATTAGGTTTGCTAGAAGAGTTGGCAACCGACAAACCAGATGATTATGCCAAATTTTGGGAGGCGTTTGGCCGCGTGCTCAAAGAAGGTGTGGGCGAAGATGTTGCCAACAAAGACAAAATTGCAGCGTTACTTAAATTTGCCAGCACGCACACAGAAACCGCTGTACAAAATGTTTCGTTAAACGATTACATTACGCGCATGAAGCCAGAACAAAAAGCCATTTATTACATCACGGCAGATAGTTTTGCAGCGGCAAAAAACAGCCCACATTGTGAAATTTTTCGCAAAAAAGGCATTGAGGTTTTGTTACTGAGCGACCGTGTAGATGAATGGATGCTGGGCAACTTAACGGATTTCAAAAGCCAAAAACTGCAATCCATCGCCAAAGGCGATTTAGATTTGGGCGATTTAGAAACTGAGCTTGAGAAAGAGATTCAAAAGAAAATTGAGGACGAGTCTAAGTCTTTGATTGAGCGCGTTAAAACCACACTTGGCGGCGCAGTCAAAGAAGTGCGTGTGACGCATCGCTTGACCGATTCACCCGCCTGTTTGGTGGCGAGTGAGCATGATTTATCAGGAAATATGGCGCGGATTTTAAAAGCAGCTGGTCAAAATGCGCCCGAAAGCAAGCCAATTTTAGAGCTTAATCCAAGCCATAAATTGGTAAAACGATTAGAAAGTGAAGCTGATGAAGCTAAGTTTGCCGATTTAGCGCATTTGGTATTTGATCAAGCCTTGCTGGCAGAAGGCGGCCAATTGGATGACCCAGCCGCTTTTGTAAAACGCATGAACAGCCTAATTAGTTAAAATTAAGGGTTAACCGTTAAAAAAGCCGCGCTTGGAAACAAGTGCGGCTTTTTTGTTTATTTTCAACTACTTAATAAGATTATCCCCAATTTAGGGTATAGCGCAAACACAAATTTAGCCGTATAAAAACACTTAAATGTAACGAATTGTAAACAACTTTTTTGTAAAAAATCATTAAATTTAAAGCGTTAAGTATTCATACTTAAAGTAAATAATCATGATTTTATCAAATATTTAAGGAGATTTATCATGGCTAACACACCACAATACAACTTCACTGTTACTCAGCTTGGATTTGACTTTATATTAAAACAAATCAAAATCGCCGAGGCCAGCACCAACCCAGAGACGGGCGCGGTAGAAAATCTAGCCGCCTTGGTTGGCAGCCCATTGTTGCCTTATGGCTTACGCACAGTTGACGGCACTTGAAACAGCTTATTGCCAGGTATGGAACGCCTAGGTGCGGCAGACAATATTATGCCGCGCTTGGTTGCGGCAAACTTACAAACGGCTGATGTGCGCCCTGCAGGTTTTTTTGGGCCTACCGATCCAGGTGGCGTTAATGCTACTTCATACGCGCAAAATTCTGGCAGTGTTTTTGATTACCAACCACGTATCGCCAGTAATTTGATTGTAGACCAAACAGCTGGTAATCTGGCTGCGGTCGCAGCCGCCTTACAAGTAGCAGGCTCTGCTAACCCTGTGGGTGATGCACAAACACTTATTGCGGCACTCAATACAGCCAAAGTAGCTGCAACGGCAGCTGCAACGGCGCAAACAGCGGCCAATGTTGCAGATGCCGCCTTGGCAGCCGCACAAGCGGCAAGTGGCAGTGGGTCTGGCGCACTGACAACGGCGCAAGCAAACAATACAACCGCACAAAACAACCTAACTTCAGCATTGGCTACACTACAAGCAGCCCAAGCAGGCTTGGCAACAGCGGTAAGTGAATTGCAGGCTGCTCAGGCAGCTGCAAACGCCGCTTCTGCATTAATTGCACCAGCGAACGCTAATTTAACCGCTGCCAATGCATTGGCTACAAGTACCGCAAACACAGCAGCAACTGATTTAGCCGCTAAAGATGCAGCATTAACGCTATCAAACAATGCAGATTTAGCAGCAACAAATGCAAACGCGGCTGAGGCTGCAGCATTGGTAGCGTACAATGCTGCTGTCGCGACGCATACAGCTTCACCACAAGTAACAACAGCTTTAAATACATATAACCTAGCCATTACTACAGCGACTAGTGCCGCAACGGCTGCCACTAATGCCCAAAATGCATTAGGCGTAGCAAGCGCTACCGCAGCACTTTCGGCGCAAGCAGCTAACGCAGCAGCAGTTTCAGCAGCTGGCGCACAAATAATTTATGATAATGCCTTAAGCACAAACACTGGCGCACAAGCTACACTAACTGCAGAACTTGGCCAATATCAAGCAGCACAAACGGTGGCAAACAATGCTGCCGGTGACTTGCCAACTGCAAATAATAGTTTAAGTGCTGCAACTACAGCGGCGAATGATGCAGCAGCACTAGCCGCAGCAGATTTAGCTACTTTTGGTGCGGGTAGCCCAGAAGCAATCGCTTCTGCACAGTTAGCAGCAGATGCAGCCGCTTTAGAAGCTAGTGCACAATTGGCTAAAGACACTGCACAAAGTTTGTACGATGCCGCGCAAACAACTGTTGCGACAGAGCAAGGTGAGTTTTTAGCCGCACAAACAGCTGCGGGGTTTACTGCAAGCGCGTTAAGCCAAGCAAACAATAGCTTAACGACAGCTAATAATTTGGCAACAAGTACAGCAAATCAAGCTGCTACGGATGCACAAGCAAGTAGCGATGCATTAGCAGCTTCTAACACCGCCGCCGCCGCATCAACAGCGGCAGATGTCGCAAAAGCAGGTGCGCTGACGAATTATAATGCAGCGGTTGCCACTTTTGTAACGGGCGCACCCGATGTAGTCGCAACTTTAGCCGCTTACAACCAAGCGATTACGGATTCTGACTTGGCTACAGATACAGCAACTGCAACATTAACTGCCTATAACAATGCAAATACGGTTGCAATCGCATCGACACAAGCAGCCAATAATGCTGCGACTGCTGCTGCAAATTCACTAGCCACATTTAATGCCTTAGTTAGCCAAGAAACAACCACGTTAGGTGTGCTTGCTACTGAGCAAACAGAGCATCTAGCAGCTGTTGCAGCTGTTACAACACCGCAAAGCAATTTTGATGTAGCTAATACAGCAGCAACCAACGCGGCAACAGCCCTACAGAACGCTGAAGCAGCTGCCTCCTCAAGCAACGCTGGTTTGGCTGCCGCAATTACAACGGCAAATGCAGCTCATGCTACGTTAACAACTGCGCAAACATTGGCAGATTCAACCAACACAAGTGCGACTGACTTAACGCATAACTTGGGCTTGGAAATTTCAATCAACGGTACGATTACCATTGAAAATCGTTCACCAGACATTGGTTTGTCGCCATCATTTAACGGCTGGATGACTTTCTTTGGTCAGTTCTTTGATCATGGTTTAGATTTAGTCTCAAAAGGCGGTAGCGGTACCGTGTTTGTACCGTTGATGCCAGATGATCCATTGTATGTCGTTGGCGGGCATACTAACTTTATGGTACTCACTCGTGCGCAAAACCAACCTGGCGCAGATGGTGTTTTAGGTACGGCGGATGACGTGCATGAGCATATCAATTCAACCACGCCGTTTATCGACCAAAACCAAACTTATACGTCGCATCCGTCGCATCAAGTGTTTTTACGTGAATACCACATGGTCGATGGCGTTCCATTGGCTACAGGCGGTCTGTTAAAAGGCGCACATGGTGAAGGCAACTGGGGAGAGGTGAAAGCGCAAGCTGCGCAAATGTTAGGCATACAGCTGGTTGATATGGATGTACATAATGGACCGTTATTAGCGACAGACCGTTATGGTGCATTTTTACGCGGCCCTAATGGTTTTGCACAAATTGTAACCGCACATGGTTTGGTAGAAGGTGATCCAACTGCAAACGGTGGCAAAGGTGTATTGTTGCCAGCCGATACAATTCGTACCGATCATGCATTTTTAAATGACATTGCGCATGGTGCAGCACCTGGTTTTTATGATCATGATAATAATCCAGGTACGCCAAAAATTGCTCTAGTGGCCGATAGTGATGATGTACTTAACGGTTTACCAAACCCAAATTTTGACCCTACAAAACCAATCACAGATTCGAATCCTTTACTGATTCCGCAACCAGTTGGTACGTATGACAACGAAATGCTAGACCGCCATTTTATTACGGGCGATGGTCGCGGTAATGAAAATATTAGCCTAACGGCGGTGCATTCTGTGTTTCATTCCGAACACAACCGCTTGGTAAATGACTATAAACACACTATTTTGGCCAGCGGTAATTTGGCAACCATTAACGAATGGTTGTTAACTGATTTAACCAGTTTGGCAGAAATTCCAACAACTGATGCAGCTATCGCCGCCCTAAATTGGGATGGTGAGCGTTTGTTCCAAGCTGGGCGTTTTGTGACCGAAATGCAATATCAACATTTGGTGTTTGAAGAGTTTGCTAGAACAGTACAACCAGCAATTGACCCGTTTATTTTCTCTAATTCGGCAGATATTGACCCTTCAATTGTCGCAGAGTTTGCGCACGTGGTGTACCGGTTTGGACACTCTATGCTAACTGAGACGGTTGCCCGTACAGATATCAACAATGTCACGAGTGATGTTGGCTTAATTCAAGCTTTTTTAAACCCAATTGCCTTTGATCAGGGTGGAATTACTGAGCAACAGGCCATTGGTTCTATTGTGCGCGGCATGACGCGTCAAGTAGGTAATGAGATTGACGAGTTTGTTACCGAGGCTTTGCGAAATAATTTGGTTGGCTTGCCACTAGATTTGGCGGTACTTAATATGGCGCGCGCGCGCGATACTGGTATGCCTAGTTTTAATGAGGCACGGGCGCAGTTTTTTGCGATGAGTGGCCAAGCTAATTTAACCCCATATACCAGTTGGGCAGACATGGCACCGCATCTTAAAAATGCGGGTTCAATTATCAATTTTATTGCAGCTTATGGTACGCACGGTAGCATTACCAGCGCAACGACGTTTGAAGGTAAACGCGATGCAGCAATGTTACTGGTGTTCGGCGGCGCAGGTGCACCAGCCGATAGAATAGACTTCTTAAATAGTACTGGTACTTGGACACCACAAAACTCTGGTTTAAATGACGTTGATTTTTGGATTGGTGGCTTGGCTGAAGAGATTAACCAATTTGGCGGCATGTTAGGCGCAACCTTCAACTTTGTGTTTGAGTATCAACTAGAAAGTTTACAAAATGGCGATCGTTTTTATTACTTAAGTCGCACCCAAGGTACCAATATGTTGAACGAGTTTGAAGCGAACTCGTTTGCAGCATTGGTGATGCGTAATTCCGATTTGGGTTCTGCACAATCATCGCACTTGCCTGGGCATTTGTTCCAAACACCAAATTACACTTTGGAAATTGATCTTGCAAGACAAACAGATATTGATCCTGTTGGTTCAAACCCAGTACTTAACGCTTTGAATCCATTGGTTATTCGTCGTGCACCAGGTGCAGATGTAAATGGTGACGGAGCAGCAGATGGTGGATACCTAAAATATAGTGGTTTTGATCACATGGTGCTTGGTGGTACCAATGGTAATGACACTATTTTAGGTGGTGGCGGTATTGATACTATTTGGGGTGACGCAGGCAATGACCGCATTGATGCAGGTGATGAAGCTGATGAGGTGCATGGTGGTGACGGCGACGATATTATTACCGATCATGGTACGCCAGTAGGCGGTGCAGATTTCTTGCGTGGTGATGAAGGTAATGATGTGATTTCATCTGGCAATGGTAATGACATTGTGTTTGGTGGTGGCGGTAATGACTTTATTGTCACGGGAGATGATTTTACGGAAGTATTTGCTGGCCGAGGTGATGACTTTTTGTTGGGCGGACGTGGCTCAGATGTGTTAATGGGTAACGAAGGAAACGATTGGATTGAAGGCGGTGAAGGTTTTGATGGACTTTCAGGCGAGAACTCTGAACTATTTTTTAACAGCCCAATTATTGGTCACGACGTATTAAATGGGCAGGGTAATGACACCGATTACGATGGCGAATCTGGTGACGATATTATGGTGGAAGGTGCAGGTATACAACGTAATAACGGTATGTTTGGGTTTGACTGGGCGATTCATAAAGGTGATTTAGTTAATGCAGATTCTGATTTGGGCATTGCTTTCTTCCCTGCGCAGCCACAATTTACATTGCGCGATCGTTTTGATTCAGTCGAAGGTTTATCAGGCTGGAAAATGAACGATACGCTCACAGGATCTGGTGTGCTCAAAGGCGCAGCAGGTGGTGCTGGCGCTGGTGTTGGTGCGCCACTTGATGAGAGCAACTTAAAATCACAAAATGTCAGTTTAATTAACGGCTATGCTGCATTGTTGGGTTTAACTACTGCGCAAGTCAATGCCATGGCGTTAAATACTGACATTATCGATGTCACCCAAGGTGCAGAAGTGATTATCGGCGGTGCTGGTAATGATACGATCAAAGGTAATTTGGGCAATGACGTTTTAGACGGTGATGCCTGGTTAAATGTACGTATAAGTGTGCGGGCAAACAAAGATGGAACAGGACCAGAATTATTTAGTGTGGAAAGCATGAACGACTTGAGAGGGCGCATGATTAGTGGGGAAATTAATCCTGGACAGCTCAAAATTGTGCGTGAAATTTTACAATCAAATACTGCTGCAACTGATGTGGATACCGCTGTTTATAATGGTAACCGAGCAGACTACACTGTTACTAAAAATGCGAATGGCACTATTACCGTTGCGCACACCAATATAGTTGCAGGTGTGCCAAACGATGGGGTTGATACGATTCGTAATTTTGAAGTGATTAAGTTTGCTGATGCAACCTTAACTACTGCGCCGCCTGTGTTGGATTTAACTGGTAACAGCACTAACAATGTACTTGACCAGTTTGGTACGACCAATTACACGAACAACAATGGTACAGTAAATTGGGCTAGTAATTGGACGGAAACGGGTGACGACGGCAGTTCTACTGCGGCGAATGGTCAAATACGAATTAATGGTGGCCAATTACGATTTGATGCTGGCAATACACTTGCTGCAAGTGATGGGGCGTCAGTTCAGCGCGTTGTTAATTTGGCGGGTGCGACATCGGCAACGTTGAGTTATAACTATGTAGAAACCAACTTCGATGCGGGTGAAACGGTATTAGTACAGTTTGCAGCAGATGGCACTAATTTTACTACGGTGCAAACAATCAATAGCGCATCTAACACAGGAGTAAGTACGATTGCTTTAACGGGGCCTTTCTCTGCAAGTTCGCTGCTTCGTTTTACTGCATCAAGCATGAATGTTGATGCTGATATAGTCAGTATTGATAACGTTAATATTGCATATACCACGCCTGGAGCTGCAGGTAATAATTTTGTCACTGCTTATACAGAAAATGCGCCAGCAGTTGCCATTACTTCTGCGCCAACAATTACTGATGGTGTAGGAACAGTCATCAGTGCTGCTCAGGTGGTATTAACCAATGCGCAAGTTGGCGACGTGCTTTCTGTGACAGGTTTAGCAGGCACAGGCATCACTTCAGGTGTGACGAATGTGGCTGGGGTTATCACGTTGAGCTTAACTGGATCGGCATCATTAGCGGCTTATCAAACGGCACTTCAAGCAGTAAGGTTTGCTAGCACCGCAGAGATTGGCGGCCCACGTAATATTAATGTGACAGTGAATGATGGCTTGTCAAATAGCAATTTAACTACTGCAACCGTAAATGTGACCAGTGTGAATGATGCGCCTATTATTAGCTCTAATGGGGCTGGTGCTACTGCAACCATTAACATGAATGAAAACCTAACTACGGTAACTACGGTAACTGCGACGGATGCTGATTCACCAACGCTTAGCTTCGCATTAGCTGGCGGTGCTGACGCGGCGCGCTTTTCGATTAACCAAACGACTGGTGCGCTGAGATTTGTCAATGCACCAGATTTTGAAGCGCCAACCGATACTGCACTTAATGGAACTAACACTTACAGCGTTACTGTTAGTGTAAGTGACGGAATAACCACGGATACGCAAGCGATTCGGGTTAATGTTTTAAATGTTGTTGAAACGCTAACCAACGTCGCCCCAGTCATCACCTCAAACGGTGGTGGTGCGACAGCAGCGATTAGCATTGCAGAAAATGGCACAGCGGTCACAACCATAACTGCGACTGATGCCGACCTACCCGCACAAGCCTTAACTTACAGCTTGGTGGTTGGTGCTGATTCTGCACGCTTTAACATCAACGCAACAACAGGTGCTTTAAGTTTCATTGCAGCCCCAAACTTTGAAGCCCCGAACGATGTTGGTGCTAACAACGTTTATGATGTCATTGTGCAAGTGAGTGACGGCATTGCCACTGACACCCAAGCCATTGCGGTGACGGTGACCGATGTGGTGGAAGTCGCCCCTAACGTTGCTCCTGTGATCACCTCAAACGGTGGTGGTGCAACAGCAGCGATTTCGATTGCAGAAAATGGCACAGCGGTGACAACCATCACAGCGACTGACGCTAACGTACCAGCGCAAGCCTTAACTTACGGCTTAGCTGGCGGAGCAGATGCAGCACGCTTTAGTATCAACGCAGCAACAGGTGCGCTTAGCTTTCTTGCCGCACCAAACTTTGAAGTACCGACTGATGCAGGCCTAAACAATACTTATGATGTTATTGTGCAAGTGAGTGACGGCACATTAACCGACACCCAAGCAATTGCAGTGACGGTGACCGATGTAGTGGAAACGGTAACCAATAATCCATCAACAGGGGCGTTGAGGATCTCGGGCCATAATTACAATCAAACTTCTTTTACAGACACCTCGGTCAACTTAATCGCAACAAACACTATAAATGACGTTGATGGTATGGTTAATAATGTTCAATTTCAGTGGCAAGAGAATGTAGGCGGTAACTGGCAAAATATTGTTGGCGCTACAAGTGCAGTTTTATCAAGTCGAGTAAACACTACTGTAAGAGTCGTTTCAAGCTATTCAGATCCGTTCGGCAGTTACAATTTTATCTCTAACGAGACCTCATCAATTACTGGTACCTTAAGTAATAATAGCCTGTTGGGTACTGCTGGCTCAGATATTCTTTTAGGTTTAGGCTGGAATGATGTGCTAACTGGTGGTGCAGGTAACGACACCATTGATGGAGGCGGTGGATCAGACGATTTTATAGCTACAGTTGGAGATGGTAATGATGTATATATTGGAGGGGCAGGAGCAAACCGATATAACTTGACGTTTACGAATGCAGATGCGCAAATAAATTTAACTTTGGGCACTGCATTTAGTACAGATACGGGTCTTGATTCTCTTTCTGGAGTTAATATTTTACTTACAGCAAACGGAAATTACTCAGTTACTGACGGATCTGATCGCGAGCAAATCTATTGCGGAGCGGGTAATGATATTATTGTCATGACCACCGATAATGTTAAAGATATTGTGTGGACGGGATATGGCGTAGATACGATTGATTACACAAATTTTACTGCAAATCTAAATGTGTTATTAGATGGGTTTAATTTGGTAGAAGTGGGTGGTTCTGGCGCTATTGGCGATACAGATAGAATTGCAGGGCTAGATAACTTCATCGCAGGATCTGGTAACGACACAATTTCTGGTGATAGTGGTGCTAACCAGCTCACTGGCAATTTGGGTGCGGATACTTTAACTGGTGGTTTGGGCGCAGATACGTTCAAATATACCAACGCAAATCAATCGACAGTTGGTGCGTTGCATGACGTCATTACTGACTTTTTAAGTGGGTCAGATAAGTTAGATTTCTCTGCGATTGATGCCAATGCAGCCACCGCTGGCGACCAAGCATTTAGCTTTAATAACGTTGCAGATGCTGCAATTTCGGGTGCTGGTCAATTAGTGTTTAGCTATGTGGGCGCAGGCGCTAGTGAAATGACGGTGATTCAAGGTAATTTAGACAGCAATTTAGGCGCAGATTTTGAAGTTGCGTTAATGGGACATATTACATTCAACCCTGCTACAGACATCATTGCTTAAGTTGAAATCAAGCCCCGTCGATATGGCGGGGCTTTTTTTTGCCATTTTAAAACCGTTAAGTTGTTTTTTCATTATAATCAACGCTGACAATATCAATTATTAAGAGTCGCGCGGCATGTTCAACCTATTTAAATCAGCACCGACTGAGCTTTCTCTTGCGCTAACCAGTTTTAAGTCAGCTTTTAAAACTATCGCAATTTTTAGCGCACTCATTAACTTGCTCATGCTTGTGCCATCACTGTACATGCTGCAAGTGTACGATCGCGTATTGGCCAGCCGCAACGAAATGACCTTGCTGCTGCTAACATTGATGGTGACTTTTGCCTTTATTT
>JAHFWI010000220.1:0-17514 GCA_028554975.1 Himalopsyche kuldschensis | reverse complement strand
CTATTTGCTGAGTGTGACATCAGGCGCAGAATTAAAGCCTGAGAATAATAAAGCGGCGATTGAATTTTACCCCGATGGAACGTCAAGCGGTGGCCACATTGAAATTTCGGATTTTCAGGGACACACCGCATTAGTGGGTATCAATTGGTTGACTGGTACCATTACAGACGATCACCAGAAGTAAGTGGTCTCTTGCCGCTTGCATTGCAATCGAAGGATGCGGCTACTCGCCAGCGTTAGTGTACTTTGAAAATAATGTCAGCATCCAATCCCTCGCCGTCCGGTTTTCCGTCGCGACCGTATGACCTTACGAATAATCCGGTACCATCACTGGATTGCTCATAATTAAAGGCCCTTCCCCAAGCGTCGATCAAGCCAGATTTTGCCTTTAGATAAGTCCCGTTCCAAACTTGAGTGCCGGTTGGAGCCGTTACAAGTGCGCCCAATCCCATTTCGGGGGAGGGGTAAGTTCCAGTGTCCGTGTAGTAGAGCTCAAGTGCGCTGCCAATATTGTTCAATTGCGCCTGCGTGGTACTGACACGTGCTGATCCGAGATATTTTAAGACTTGTGGTGCAACTAATGCGGCCACCAATCCGATGATCGCGAGTACCACCAACAGCTCAACAAGGGTGAACCCCGCTTCATCATCTGCTTCTTTGCTATCGAAGTTAGAGCGGGACATTTCTTCACCATCAATACTCATGAATATTTCTCCATCATCCAACAAGATATCAGGCCGACACTCAAAAACGGAGCAAACGGGATGCGCTCCCCTAATGAGGAGCTTTTAGTAACCAATGAGCGGGTCAGCACGTACACCAGTGCGGTAAAGCTAGCCACAAATATGAAGAATGGCAGTAAGAGGGGCGAGAGCCAGACAGCGCTGCCAGCAACCATCTTAACATCACCAAGACCCAAGCCCAGCTTCCCAGTGAGGCGGGTGTGAATATTGCGCACGAGCCACATGGCGCCGCCAGCTAATGCACCAGTGGCAATTTGAGAGACAGTTCTTTCGCGGTCTGCGAGCACCCAGTAAAGTGTTGCGCCTGCAAACAGGAGCGCACTCAAAAGGTTGGGAATGCGCATTTTTCGGATATCTGTAAGCGTAATCGCCCCTAACAACGCCGCTAACAGTATCGTGAATATCAAGGTCGTTTCCACGCTAATATTTCAACCGGTTAAGATCGCGCTCCAGAATGGTTTTGCCCCTTACGTCGAGGCGCGAGCGCTGAGTCGAAATTGAGCTTATTGCGAAACTCCTGCGTTACGTCGCGTGCTTCACTGATGTTTCGTACCACACGGGGGCGAATAAAAATGATGAGCTCTGTACGTTTGATCCCATCTGTTTTGTTCTTAAACAGATTTCCAAATATAGGAATATCACCTACGATGGGGACTTGCCCGCGATCGAGGCTATTGGTTTTTTGAATGAGTCCACCCAGCGCAATGCTTTCGCCATCGTTCACAATGACTTTTGTTGAGAGTTTGCGTTGATGGATTGTCGGCGAGTCGATTCCAGATGTCGTCGTTTTGTGTCGCTGAAACGGATTTCTTGATCTATATCAAGAAGGACGCGTCCCAATGCATTTATTCTTGGCGTCACGGTCAAAATAATGCCGGTATCTTTTAGTGTTACCGAGTTCACGACAGGGGCATTTGCTGTTACTGTTCCGACAGATTGTTGCGTGACTATCGGAACTTGGTCGCCAACTTGGAGTGACGCGTTTTGATTGTTAAGCGCCATGATATTTGGCGCTGATACGATGTTCACATTTGTGACCGACGACAAAGCATTGAGGGTAACTTGTAGGTCGCTACTCAAGAACGACCATGCAGCATCTGGCAGGCTGCCACCCGCAAAACCGCTGGCAACATCCGATAGATTGAAACGAAACTTTCCACCCTCTACAGCCCAGCGCAGGCCAAATTTAAGCTCATCATTGAGCGTAACCTCGGCAATGACGGCCTCCAACATGACTTGCGTCGGCAAAATATCCAACTGCCTTAAGATTTGTTCGATGCGCTTGTATTCTTTGGGCGTAGTTGAAATCAGTAGCGCATTATTTTCTTCATCGGCCACAACCGATGCCGTTTTTGCCTGCTGACTAAAGCTTTGCTGTGGTTGTTGATAGACGGCGGCTTCAATCGGAGGAGACGGAGTTAACCCGTCACTTTGAGTTGTTTGCGCGGTAAGGTCCGGAGCGACCGCGCTCTGCTGCATCCCCATATCTGAGACAGAGGTCGCGTAATTTCCTTTTTGCAAAACTGATTGCAAAATAGCGGCCAGTTCTTTTACTGGCCTATTTTGAATTTGATAGACATACAGCTGCTCATCATTTGTGCTAGCACTTTGATCTAATTTTCTAATCCAATCCACCGCCCTTTTGAGATAGGCGGGGCGAGAGGTAATAACCAATACAGAATTAAGCCTATCGTTGGGAATGAAGCGGATAATACTGTTATTATCCTTGCCGCTCGAGAATACCGCTTCCAGTTCACTTACAATTGCCGAAGGTTTTGAGTTTGTCAGAGGTTGTAGGGCAACAGAGCGACCGCGCATCCAATCGACGTCAAACACAGCGATCGCCTCGCGCATTGCGGCCAAATCGGTAGCATCTCCAGAAATTACGATGTTATTGCGTGAGGCGTCAGTCCTCAAAATCGAACCCGGTCGCGAAATTGGTTCTAATATTGTTCGCATCTCGTCGGCGGCAATGTAAGACAGTTCGATGACTTGGACATTGATACCTGGCCCACTAGGCGACACTGAAGGCACAGATACGGCGGGTGTTGATGCCAAAGCTTCATTTGCCGGTACAATCGCATAGCTTGACCCGCGCCTCACGATTGATGCTCCCGATGAGGAAAGCGATGATCCAAATAGATCTACCAAGGTGGCTTTGTTCACTGGCTGCGGAGTTTGAAGCGTCATATTTCCTTGGATACGCGGATCAATCGTGTAGTTTAACTTGAGGATTTCACCTAACACCTGTTGAGCTGCCGCGTTGATCGGCGCATCCACAAGATTGAGCGTGTAACCACGGCCGTCCGAAACAAAGCTGGCCTTGTCAATCATCGGTGCGCGTGCAGAAACATACGTTCCAGTGCCTTCTCGATAAGTGCCCGAAATTGGCCCTCCTGTCGCATCATTTTGCGCCGCAAGCAGCAACGAATGGGCAGGGCTCGCCGCTACTGGTTTTCCAGAACTGTCGGTGCTATGTAGAGTTTGCGAAAACAAGTCATCAACAGGTGAATTGGATGTCGAGGTGCAGCCCGTCAAAGCAACGAACATCAAAAGCAGATAAAAACGCAAGAACATCTAATCACCACAACTTTCAGCAATCTTGATATACCAATCGTTGCAGTTTGCAGGGGATGCTTTTGAATAAATTGGCGCTATCCACAGCAATTTATGGCGTGCGTTCAATTATCTTAGGAAAATCTAATTCAGCCATAGACTTGCCTGCCATGAACAGGTTTTGTTCAGTTAATTAAGCAGACTTTAACGGGCAATATATGCGATTGCCTTTGCCGTAACCATGCGGCCATTCTCAAGCGTGCTATTGAGCAGCACCTTAATGGCAACAGGAAATTCCCCTGGTAGATGCCAGTCGTTACGCCATTGAGATGCAGTGTCCGGTGCAACCGGTTTTTGTAAGTAGCTGAATTTCAACGAGGTTCCATTTTCTAAAAGCACAAATTTGTCTGCTGCATTCTCACTTGGCTCAAATCGACGCTGTGACATCAATTGGATGATTGAACCATCGCCGATCTCAATATGAATTTTGGACAGTCCAACCGTATGTGCGCCGGTTCTTGTTGCGCTTAGAAAGCTTATATTTTCGGCCGTGCCATCAATAAATTGGACAGGCACGTCCGGGCCACTTTCGAGTGGAATTGCCTCGGCCTGCTCTAACTGGCCGCCAATATAGTTTGCAATTTTTTGAAGTGTTGCCTGTCTGGATAAGGTTCGGTCTGTTATAATTAAACCATGAAATTGCCCCATCATAGCCAGCATTAATGATGACACTAAAGCCACAATCGAAAGCACGACAAGCGCTTCGACAAGTGTAAACCCCGCCTCGCTGTCATAGTCTTCAATGCTCATTGTTTGAATGCCTGCATTGATATAGTTGCGATTTTATATAGCGGTGGCGTTTCTTTTTTGCGTCTGATTTCTATGTTGTTGAGAGCAACGGAGGGCTTGTGTTCTTCACCAACCTTGCGCGATTTGATTTCGCTATGAAAATGCCAGTAGAGACCGGATCCTTTATCTACTCCTTCCGCTTCGGACGAAGAAGTAGGAAGCATTTGGCGCTCAGCCAGAACAGTTATGGCAAGTTGCTCGGCGGCTTGTTGGCGCTCAGCTGCTTGAAGTTGAGTTGTGGCCAAACTTACCCATTGCAACATCAGACCTGACGAAATTGCCAGTATTATCAATGCGATAAGCGTTTCAAGCAGCGTGAAACCATCGTCGGAATTTTGTTGCTCGTCTGTCATGGCAGCGCTTGGGTTAGTGTTGAAAGGAGGGCAGGATCAAAAAAATCCTCGCAAGATATCTGATTTTGCCCGCTCGCTTTCTTGTCAGCGGCGCGATGTTTATAGGTCGGGGCCCCAAGAAAGCTGACGAGACCAACCTCATTGATAGGCCCGAACATGGCGCGTGCCTGACCTTCCTGTTGCCGCCCAGCGTCAAAATAGGCGGATACCGTGATAGCATTGGTTCGTCTTATGTCATTGACCATAAAGAACTTTTCGCCCGCGTTGAGCATTTTAACGTGGCCTGCCAGCGGCTCTTGCAGGGCCGTTTCATCAAGGGTGCCCGTGCCCGATTTTACGGTGAAAACCTTGCTGATGTTATCAACACTCAGCCCATTGGTTCCGGTTAACTCCAAGACTTCAACAGTGTTTTCTAAAAGTGCATGCTTGTAACCGCCCTTTGGCGGCTCTGCGCCCGTTTGCTGCACGCCGCCGCCATCGGTTGACCGGAACCGGATCACGTCATCCGCCGTTTTAGCAGCCTCGTCTTTCGATAGCCCGAGGCTTTTAAAGCCAAGAGATAAAACCTGCGCTGCCGATCCATTAAGATCAATCAGCCCGCTATGATCCTGAAAATGAAAGCGAATTTTTGGGCAATTCACATCGGTCGCAGGCTTGGCTGAGGCGTCCTGATAGCGTTCAAAATAGCGCGTTGCCGCCATTTCCAGCAGGCCGCGCGCCAGTAATTTTGTCCGGGTAAACTCAGCCGTGTTGCTTGTCATCATGGCTTTGAAACGAACGCCCGCCAAAATGGGAGTTATGACAGCAATTGTAATCAGCAAAAATGACAGGACGACAAAGATAGCAAAGCCGCCAGTGTCATCGCGCGGTGCAGGGCCCATATCCGTCATATTTTGGGCTCCCGCGCAGGATTGGGAGGGGTAAGATATGACGCCATCATAGTGCTTTGGTCATCCTTCTTAAGCTCCACTGTTTGGTAATACGGGGTTCGCACTTCATGTCAACCGAATACGCGTATTGGTAGCAAAACTTCAAAGGCCAATCTGCGCCTACGCAAAATAAGACGTGCCGGCTGATACCATTTTGAAGGGTTTTTAACTTTGAAAAATGATCATCCTTGTGACGCTATGTACCGGTCGCAAACCGCATGAAGACCGTCCGGAGAGTGAACGAGGACGATACGGAAACCGCACGGAAAGCGTGTGAAGATAGTGTGACGATGAGACGGAGATATATCGGGCAGCGCTGTGGCTATTCTTGGGTGGAGGAATGCCAGATTTGTCAGTTGGTTAGCTAAGCACAAGCGCATGCATTAGCCGCGCCCTTGGTGACGGACTTCAGGCGGTTGGCGTCATCCTAAACCAATGTTTTCGCCTGATCGTTTGTGAGGATGCCACGGGGTCCCCGCCAGCGGCTTGCCGCTTAAGGGCAGGGCAGAAAAGCCATCATAGCTGAATGCACGTCCCGCCACGGATGTCGGCGCGTGCGGGCAGATGCCTGTTCCCGCTGGATAGACATAAGCAAACGTGCCGTTTGCCGGAAGCGCGGAGGAGCCAAGCGGATTGCGCGAGCGCGAGAGCATATTGTCGTTGGCGGCGTAGGTGAAGCTTTCGGTCATCGCCGTATCGCCTGCGTTGGCAGCAGCCGTCAGACGGCTGAGGCCATCGTAAGTGTGGGTCCAGTTATCCGGCGTGGTGAGGCCGTTGATGGTGAGAATGCGACCCGTCGCATCACGCGTGTAAACATCATCAATCAGCGCCACCCCGCCCGCATTTTTAGTGGTAATGCGCATGACCCAGTGGCGGGCGGGGGAGAATTTAGCGTTAGAACAGTGCTGTTAGATACAAAACCTTCACGCAGAAACACCATTCTCCAGTAGGCGCTTTAGTCTTTCTGCAACAAAAAATGCCCCGGCCATAGAATCATCGACAACGAATGACAGATCAAAATTCCTTGGGAGCTCTGACTTATGATAAGAACAAACTTTGTTCTCTAAGCGCTCTTCGTCATAGCTAGTATATGTATGCCGGTCGGGGTCTAGGGGATGGTTTACAAAAACTGGCATGGGCCATGCCTCAAAGGAGAAATTCTTCAATGTGCCAATCGTGGGCCAATTACCGTTTCTGATTTCTAAGTAGCCAAACTTGCAAACATATATAGCTTGTTTCCAATTGAGCGTCAGATTCAATCTGTCTACAGCGTCATTGTAGTACTTCAGATCGAAGAAGAAACCCAGCTTGATTGGCCTATTGCTACCTCTGGCAATTACCCCAATCGCAACTTTTCGACCTTCATTCATCACGATAAATATATCACCATTTTTCGATTTTACGTTTGTTGTTGCCATCCTCTTCACCACCTTTATTTTGCGTGTAATTATAAGACATTTGTTGTCACCATAGGCCCAGCGATTTACCTAAGCCACTGAGAAAACCACCAAACCCACCTCCCGAACCAGTGTTGGATCTAAAGTCATTGGCTTTGTTTGTATATTCATCAAGACGCTTGTTTTTTGAACTTATAGGATCTTGTTTATTGAGTAGGTTTTCGCGCGGGTGCTTGTCAAAAACATGCTTCTCAAGGCCACGGCGTGTTGCCATATCATCCACATTGTACTCCTCCTTGAAATTTAACTTACCCTTCACGGGGTCTCTTGCATGTTCGGCTTGACGCCTCGCCAAATCGCAAGAATGTCCGCAATATTGCGTAATTCCAGCATCATCGAACAGTGTGTACACGCCGCCCTTCGGCCTTGCGCTGGATACGGCTTCAACTTCGGGGGTAAACCCAAGTGCTCCGCTTAGGAATCTACCCGTTGCCGCGAGACCACCAAAGAGTTCCGATGGAAAGGCGCCTGTGGGTCCCGCTGCTGCGGCTGAGGCCGCCAAACCATCCAGTGAAATGCCATAGTAGCCAGGGGTTGCGCCAACACCGCCCAATGGGTTCAAAGCGGCGTTGCCGAGAGATGCTGTTGAGTTAAGAAACACATCTAGGGCTCGGGATCCCGTATCAAAAGGGCCTATTGGACCGGGGCCCTAATGTCTTGGATCGCCGGGCGCATGCCCGTTAGCATCACTCTTATTAACCGGATCATTGCCCGCATAGGCATACCTATTCGTGCCCACGCCCGCCATGGTCGGGTCCCAGTCATCCGGGCTTATGAACCGCCCAAGGGCGGGGTCCAAATACCGGTTGTTGAGATATTGCAGGCCGGTTTCGGGGTCGGCGCGCTCTCCAATATACCCCTTCGACAGGCTGGAGACCGTCTTCGGCTCGCCGAAGGCGGCGTAAGCCGCCTGCTCTTGTATGGTGCCGTCCATTTTGGTCACAAGGCGCACGGAGGCGAGGTGGTCGCGGTGGAGGAATTTGATCGTGTTGCCTTCCACCATCACATCCATATGCGGATAGCGCGTGTAAATGCCCTTCTTCTCTTCGGCTTCCGCGCCGTAGTAATTTGTGGTGGGGGGACCGCCCCTCAGGTTCGAGGTTTTGGATACCCGCGATCCATCCGGTCCGTAAGCAAAGTCCGTGTTGCCCCCGCCTTTGGTGACGGATTTCAGGCGGTTGGCTTCGTCCCAGATGAGTGTTTTGCTAACATCATTGGTGAGGTTGCCACGGGGGCCCCGGCAGCGGCTTGCCGCTTAGGGGCGGAACAGATAATCTGACGATGTCGTAGGTGAATGAGTCATTTGTGTAATTTGAAGTCAGTATAAATCATTCAATAAAATATATTAATCCCTTTAGAAATAAAAAAATCATAACAAATACAGAAATCAAATTAATAATTAAAAATATGAAGCTTGAAATATAAATAGTTTTTTTGTTATATTAATACTGTTTGAATGAAATAAATAGTGAAATTCCAGTTCCAGCATAAAATAAAAATAGTAAAGTGGGAGGAACTCCTATCCCGCCAAAACCCTCCCACAGTAGCCGTTGAACGAATCGAATAGAGGCAGTGGCTGATATAATTGTCAAAATCAACACAATGAACAGTAAAGTAATTTGCACTAAGAGACCGCGCATTTGTTATCGTCCTTCAGGTGTAAAAGTTTCTAGTCCACCCTGAGTTTGACTCCAACCGTTAAAACTACCATCTAGGTTGAAGCCAAATAGCTCCCCTACCAATCCCTGACCAATAGAAATCTCCCGCAAGTCGCCAGGCTGGTGGGTGGTAGGGCCCTCTATCCCAAGTTTTGTGAAATTTGAGTAAGCTTGCACAGTTCTACCTGCCGCGTCTGCAACATGTTGTGCTATCGGATCAGGTTGAGTTCCAGCATTGCATCCCCAGATGTGGATATTTCCCTTCACGTTTGACCAGTCTATACTCTTTGGTGATACGTCGTTGGGTCCGTTTTTATAAGAGATATTTGTCCCCGGCAGCGCGCCACTTCCCAAATGTATAGATGTTCGCGAAGCGTGCCCTATAATACCTAAATCTTTGATGTTGCGGGAATTATTCAAAGCCGCTTGGAGATCTTTTACACTCTTAATATCAGTTCTAACAACTTCATCGCCCGGCCTTGCATACTTAGAAATATAGAGATCCGCCCACTTATCCCAAGGGTGTTTCGGATCTCTTTTAGGGCTCCCTTCCGTCATAGCAGCAAAAACTGTTTTTTTGTCTGCTTGGCGCTTATCCTCTTTCTTGCTCTCTTTGCCATTGATGTTATCCGGCGCGCCCCCGACCACTGCCGTGCCGTAACTATGTCTGTTCGGATCACTCTTATTAACCGGATCATTGCCCGCATAGGCATAACGATTGGTCCCCACACCCGCCATGGTCGGATCCCAGTCATCAGGGCTGATAAACCGCCCAAGCGCGGGGTCTAGATACCGGTTGTTGAGATATTGCAGGCCGGTTTCGGGGTCGGCGCGCTCTCCAATATACCCCTTCGACAGGCTGGAGACCGTCTTCGCTCGCCGAAAACGCATCGTTCTTGTATGGTGCCGTCCATTTTGGTCACAAGGCACGGAGGCGAGGTGGTCTCGGTGGATGAATTTGATCGTGTTGCCTTCCACCATCACATCCATATGCGGATAGCGCGTGTAAATGTTCTTCTTCTCTTCGGCTTCCGCGCCGTAGTATTTTGTGGTGGGGGGACCGTCCGTCAAGTTCGAGGTTTTGGATACCCGAGATCCATCCGGCCCGTAAGCAAAGTCAGTGGTTGCCCCGCCTTTGGTGACGGATTTCAGGCGGTTGGCTTCGTCCCAGATGAGTGTTTTGCTAACATCATTGGGGAGGTTGCCATTGGCATCATAGGTGAATACACGTCCCGCCGCGGATGTCGGCGCGTGCGGGCGGATGCCTGTTCCCGCTGGATGGACATAAGCAAACGTGCCGTTTGCCGGCAGCGATGTTGCCCCCAGAGGATTGCGCGAGCGCGAGAGCATGGCTTGTCGTTGGCGGCGTAGGTGAAGCTTTCGCTCATCGCCGTATCATCCCTTATGTTGGCAGCAGACGTCAGACGGCTGAGGCCATCGTAAGTGTAGGTCCAATTATCCGGCGTGGTGAGGCCGTTGATAGTGAGAATGCGACCCGTCGCATCCCGGGTATAAACATCATCAATCAGCGCCACCCCGCCCGCATTTTTAGTGGTAATGCGCATGACCCAGTGGCGGGCAGGGGGGTAGGTGAATGTGGTGGTAACGCCGTTGGCATAGGTGATGGATTTCGTCTGGCCATCGGCTTCGTAGGTTTGGGCCGTAATCATGCCGGGGATGGCGATGAGACGGCCCATGACATCATATTGCCAGCGGTCTGCACTGGTGCCGACATAAAGTGTCGACGGAGTGTAGGTTTTCAAGACGGTCTGGCCGTAAGAAAAGCCTGTGGAGACCACGTGCACGCCGTTGGCATAGCGCGTCACTTGCCCGTTAACGCCGTAATCCATGGTCTGGATGCGGTTGCTGTTGGCGCTTGTTGTCAGCTTGCCAATGTTGCGGTAGCCCGCCTTGGGCCGGTCATAAGTGTTAGTGGTCAAGATAGGGTCAGGCACAACGGGGTTGAGGATCTTGCGTTCTGTCAGGCGGCCGCGCGCATCATAGGTCATGCCGGTTTTGGTGCCGCGCGCATCGGTTTGGCTCACCAGCCTGCCCGCACGATCATACACATAGACCCATGTGCCAAGATCGGGATCAGTTGCGCTGAGGCGGTTGCCTGCCATGTCATAGACATTGCTCCACAGCGCCCCGCCTTCATCCTTCACGCCAGTCATGCGGCCCGATAAATCATAGCTGCGCAGCTCTGTTTGGTAGGTGCTGCCGCTGATTTGGCGGGCAACGGAAATCACCTTGTCTTGCGTGGATTTTCTTATCTTGGTGATGTGTCCGATCTCATCTGTGTTGGTTTCGGCAAACAGGCCGGGGTTTGGCACACCGGCAATGGCCGAGGTGTCGATAGCATATGAGGTTGCGTTGGTGCTGCCATCAGCATTGGTCACTTTGACGGGGCGGTCAGCCCAGTCATAGTTACCGGAGACTGTATTGATCGTGGTATCATCGCTGTAGCGCGGCAGCGTTTGCGCAATCACGTTGCCGCGCGCGTCATAGGTACTGGCAGTCTCCGTAGAAATTGTCACCGGCGGTACAATATTGGAGTAGGAAGTGCCGGTCACTAACTTGCGGTTAACTTCGCCAAAACCATCGAAGTAGCTGTATTCGCGCAGGATGCCCGTCGCTTTGTTGGTCATTTTGAAGATGTATTGGGAGAGCGGGTTACCAAACGCTGAATAGATATAGTAGAATGCTTCGCCCGATAGCGTGTTTCTGGTGGCGTAAGGGCGGCACAGCGCATCAAACGAATAGGTCCATGGAATAGTGTCGATGCCTGTTTTGCCGACAGGTGCCCCACAGATGAAATCGCCATAGTCATAAGTGGAGGTTTGGCCGAGCGGATTGGTATCGCTGATGACGAACAGGCCGCTGGTGTCGTAGGTGCTGGATGACAGATTGCCCAGTGCATCTTGTGCGGTGATGCGGTTGCCGTAAGCATCATAGGTGTAGGTCGTATCTGCATAAACGGCGGGACTTATGGATTGATAGTCACGCTGGATGGTCAGATCGCCATCTATCGGCAGTGCGCCAAGTACTGTTTGCCCATCATAGAAGAAACGGTGGTATTCAAGATAGCTCCCTGTGGTAGTATCAAGCCCCGCCTGTTTGGCAATAACGTAAGGCTTATCAACGATATAGGCGCTCGTATTGGAAGCCATACCAACAGATGTTATCGTCTCATCACCAAGCACATCGGTGCGGCCATGCTCCTTGATGGTGGTAATATTGCCATATGAATCGTAAGCACGCTCAGTCTTAAGTGTGGTGCTGCCGCCTGCCTCGGTCAAAATCGTTCTGGTAGCTACGTTCTGTGCCGTGTAGGGCTTGGCGGCAAGGTTTACCACCCGTGCTTCGCTGGTGTCAGAATGGGCCACGCCCGCGCCGTCTTTTTCCACCCTGCGCTCAACCGCGCCCGCAGATGCTACATCTTGCCGGTAGGTGGTTTCAATCGTCGGGCAGCTTGTTTCGGTATCGAAGCAAGGGCGAGATTCTGTGACCGTTCTGAACCCAAGAAAGCGCCGCAGCGACGGATCATATTTACCACCCGCATAGCTGACGGTTTGCTTGGCAATATTGCCTAGGCCATCATTGGATGCGATTTCGGTGAGGGTATCCAAGGCGTAGGGGAGGAATGTATTGGTCCAACGAGTTGATGGTGTGAATTTGAAGCTATTAACGCCACCGATTTCATTTTTGATGGAAGCCATCGTATTCGGGCGGCCATCGACGGTGTTAGACACGTAGAATCGGCGTATGGCGCCAACAGTTCCGGATGTTCTTGGATCATCATAAACAACATTGCCGTCTGCAAGTCCGTCGCCATTAAGATCTTCGCCGCCATCCGCAAAGGCGAAGGGAAATAAAGAATTCGCGGGCTTTGTTAATGTGGTACCTGTTAGTTTGAGGTTCAAAAATATAGCTTCTGAATTGTTGTAACCTGTAAGTGCGCCTGCGGGCTTTTCCTTGACGATGATTTCTTGCTTGCCATCGCCGTCCAAATCTACGGTTTGCGGTGGAGAATTCACGCTGGTGCGATATGTATCAGAGCTTATACTATTGTTTGGATATTGAGCGGTCGTTACGGAAAAAACGCTGCTGCCGTTACTATCCAACAGAGGTGTGAAGGTGCGTCCATTGCCTAGCCACACCCCAAAGGATGTCAACAGAGTGTTAGGCGCGTTGTTTCCAGTTGGGCCAGTAACTAGATCTGTTACACCATCTCCGTTCAAATCGGCGGTATTAAAGGCAAAATTTCCAAAAAATGTGAAAGATGCAGTTGATGTTATTGTTGCGCCCGGCAAAAATCCGAGTTGGAACCAGACTGTCGCACTGTCCTTCCACCGGCGCAGCACTTCATTTGTTCCATCACCAAAAAAATCAGTGGTTAATACCCCGAGGACATCCACTCTGTAGAGCCTGTCTGCCCCGGTGAGATCGGTTGCCTTAACAATTTTTGGAACATAATCATGATTTCCACTCGATGTTATCGGTGGTAAATTGTCAACTTTGCTGCAATCGGAATAATAAGGTGACGCGGTTGTCGAACAGTCAATCGTCGAAGGCCTCAGATTTAAATCAAATTGAATTACATTTCTGACATTAACACTTGTCGTGCTGTAGTTGTTTTGCCCGCCCGCGTAGGAGGTGGAGTAGTAATATTGGATAATGGACTTTCGGTCTAATGCAGAATTGAAGTTGCCCCATATTGCGCTTCTGCCAGGTTCCGCGCCGGAGTGATATGCGCTGTAAACGACTCTTGTTTGTACCGGTATGCTATTTAGAGACGAACTGTTGCTTACAGAATTGTAAGGTCCAGATGACAGATGTGTCACATATGTTGTGTAATCTTCATCAGAGCAATCACGGCAGGTCCTGTGGTGTACTGTTGCAACGGTGCAATATCCGAGAATGTCAGCTTCTGCGTCGTTGTCTATATCTTTAAGGTCATAGGATGCTTGATAAGTCTCAAACGTACCTCCGGAGGGACACGTCGGATCTGTTATGGTCAAGTCTTTAGCCGTGTAGGTAAGACTAGCATCTCTGTATGTGAAGGTTAATGCGGGCAGAGCGCTGCCAGCACTAATTGTTCCTGCGGGATCAATTACAGCGTCTTTACCAAATCTTCGAATCGAAGCAAGACGTGTGGTGCCTGTGTTTTGTGCTTGCGCGTAGTCCACATCCCAAGCGGAAATGAGGCTTGTACCAATTTTGGTTGTGACTGACTTAATCCGCTTGTCCGTCGTTGATATAGTCTTGCCATTGGCCATCAAAATATTATCGGGCCGGTCTTCCAAAAAGAAATTGATTGTGTAGGGGCCATAAGAAATTGTCTTTGGATAGCAAACCGGCAGCGCCGGGCAATCATAAGAATATGTTACTGTATTCCCGTTGGTATCCGTGACCTGTTGCAAGTACCATTTTGAGTAGTTCGCCAGTTCCACATCTGCGCCGGCACTGGGCATCAAAGCGCCAACGGACAAGAATTTCAGCTGTGTGCCGTCCTTTTGTGTTACTGTCCAAATTGAGTTTGTTTTATCCAGCAAAATGCGTTGGTAACTCTCCGTCTCCGTCGAAAAGTTTCCGCCCGTTTGGCACGAGGGGCTTGGTGAGCTAGCAGCACAAGGCACCATTTCGCTGCCGTTGATCAAATAGACGTCATTACCGTCAAAATAATCAGCTACGTTTGGGGCGTCAAAGGCGGGTACGCCGCCGTGTGGGCGCTGGCGTTCAATTGAGTCAAACCCCTCCATTCCCCAACCAAATCCAAGCCATCCTTGATAGTTTGCACCCAGTTTTGTTTTGCGGCCCGAATCGTAATTCAAAGAGAGTGATGGTTCGATGCCGTGAAAAATTAGAGTATCTAAATCATAACTATAGTGCAGAGCGCCATCTGCGCCTAACTTGGGGGCAGAATTGTTCGGCAAATTTGCCCGACCAATCGCGCCACTTGAATCCTCTACCGGAGCAGCCGCAGCTGCACTTGCAGCCATGGAGGCTTTAGCTTTGTCTGGCACCGTCTTGTCAGTCAGGTTTGCTTGGTCGGCAGTCTTTTTATCGGCAGCTGGTTCATCGGCCTTTTTTGCGCTCGCATCCAGCGTTACTGGTTTATCATCAGCATGTGGCTCTACGACCGACTTGTCCGGCGCGGCGGGTTTGGACGCAGTATTATTGTTGGGTGCGGCCGTGATCGCGGGTGGCGTCATAGCTTTTCCGTTACCCAAAGGGACAGGCTGTGCCACTGCGGCGTTTATGGCCGATATCACGAGCAGCAAGGCTAACCCGCAAAATTGATACTTTGATACGAAACCCATTCCCTGCCTCCAACTGCGGTCAATTGTTCACAACTATCATCAACCGTAAGTCACACAAGCAATAGTTGATGGCGTATTTTGAGATTGGCAAGAGGTAACATCATGCGTTCATTAGAATTCACAGAATTATTTTTTAGTTGTAATTTAAATGAAGTAAATGAGGTGGGACGGGGTTGCTGAAGGGGTCGTATTTATCGGACCAGCCAAGCGTCATTGCCGCGCTGTTGGTCATTGCCACAGGCCTCCGTCAGCGACGAACCACGAGGAGCATGAGGGCGGAACAAAGATGCGCGGTCTAGGTGATAGGCGTGGACGTGTGCCATCAAACACTGCGATGGGTGTATCACTCAGCCAAATATATTGCGGCTGGGCTGTGCCGGTGGAGGCGTGCTCGGCGATTATGTGGCCGCCTTGATGCGCAGTTTCTGGAAGCGGTCATAGGGTGAGACGCGACGGGTGAAGACCGGCAAAACGATGCTGTAAATCGTTTTGAGCGACGAACGCCTTGAGCCATCCGAAGGTCCATGTGGCTTTGAGCGTGGTGCCGATGGTTAGCGTTTTAATGCGACCTGCATTGTTCACCGCATAATTATAGGCCGAAGTGCCGCGCATATCCTGCGTGGTGTTGCCAGCCGCATCATAGGTAAACGCCCGCGTGGTTGTTGCGCCTTGCTTGACATTGGTCAGGCGGTTGTTTGTGGCAGGGTAGGTGTAGCTGTTGACCGTAGCGCCGGAGGTTTCTGACAGGCGGTTGCCATTATTGTCATAAGTCCATGAGCGCGAGCCGTAGGAACCGGTAGCACCGGACAGGCGCGCCGCATCCGTATAAGTCAGCGCCTCATTGTTGGCAGGCGTGAGCCCGTCAACAATGCCCGTTAGATTGGTCTGGTCGGCGCGGTTATAATAGCGGTTGATAATCTTGGTCGCACCGTTTTCGACGATGAGTTGGTATAGCTCATTGTCGAGGGTAAAGTTCTTCCACAAGATCAGGCCATTGCCATAGGTGAGCGATTGCAACAGATCAACACCGCCGGTTTCTGCCCTGCCCTTAAGCGGCAAGCCGCTGACGGGGACCCCGAGCGCAGCATCGCCCGGAAGCGCCTGTATCTGAGCAGCGGTTCCGGCATTGCCCACACCAAACACGGTTTCTCCGCCCAGTGGTTGCCATAAGACGTTGGATGCCAGTGTGACGACGGCGGCAGTAGCGTTGGCCTTGGTGGTAACGCCTGTGATCTTGCCCTGAGCATTGCGCACATAGTAACAATGCGGCCTGAAGGATAGGTCATGGAAAGCAGGCGGTCTGGGGTATCGTAGCTATAGGTCACCGGATAGGCGAGCGTAACAACCTAGTGGAGATCAGTTAGCATTCCTGCTTTTTGCAATCAAAAGGGTAGGATGTCGTCTTCATAAACCAATGTTAATTGCCCACATCTATAGTCAAGTATTTTTTTTTCACACTCAGATTTTCTATCGGAATCCAAAGCAATAATGACTTTAAATTTACCCAAATCATAAGATTGATCTAAATAAGAAGAGTGATCGCTAAAATCGCTGTATGAAATAATCGGATGTGGAATAATTTCTTTTTTTGACGCATCAAATGAAATCCAAGATAACATCACAGTAAAATTATCTTTTTTGTGTTCGTTTATGAAATCATCAACCTGCTTAATAATGTATTTATACGCTGCGTTTGTAAAACGAAATTTCTCAATTGACATTTTATATTTCCTGTTCCGATGTCCATTTGGGATAAAATTCTCGACCCAAATTTCCAATGCTCAATATTTTTGGTTTACCTGACGGGCAAATATAAATACAACGATTTGATCCCAACAGTCCGCCAAACATCATTAAGGTACACAGGCGTCCAGAATCACACTGCTTCGGGCCCTCTGGATTATCAGGCTTAACAGGCTTGGACATCGGACCGCTAGCCGTCCGCCCATCGGCATCGACCTTCATTTCCGGACTGCTCTTGGCATAAGTGTACACGCTAGGCCCATCGACGAACCCGAGCGGGTCGGCTTGGTTGTATCTCCCCAGTGTCGGATCATACGTCCGATACCAGTTATAATTCAAGCCGTCTTCGAGCTGATACCATTGGCCGGGCAGGCGGGGGTAGGCGTCTGCCGGGTGGGTGACGGCGAGACGGTTGCCGAAGGCGTCGTATGTGGCAAACCATGCTAATGTCATGGCCGCGCTGTTGGTCATGGCCACGGGGCGGTCGAGATGATCGGCGTGGACATAGTAGAGGTTTGTGCCGTCAAACACGGCAATGGGCGCATCACCCAGCCAGATATATTGCCGCTGGGATGTACCTGTGGATGAATGTTCGGCGATGATGTGGCCAAAATTATCCCAGACATAATGCGTGGTCGCGGCAGGCGAGGTGGCCAAAGTCACAACCAATCATTTCAAATCAGACAGATTATTAGCTCACCTGAGTCAAAAAGAATTGTATCATGAAAAATCAACGCTCCATTTTCTTGTCGGATCAAAATACCATCATATGTGTCTTGCGGCCAGTCTTCCTTGGGATATTCGACTGAAAATAACCCAAAAAATTTTTAAGGGAAGAAAGCCCCCCCGCCAAAAAGGCAGGCCCCGGGAAACTTTCCTTTCCAACCCCCCCAAGGGGTTTTT